>KE505490.1:20222-31107 GCA_000441515.1 Elaeis oleifera
AATTTGATGATTAGATTATATGAATATTAGATTAATTTTATTAATCTAGTTGTGTTTTACTGTAATTTTTTCAAAAAACTTTGAATACATGCATGAAATCGCCTACGCATCTCAACAATAGTAGCAACATCGAGTGACAGCGAGGAGTCTGGCTCTGATAAGGAGATTCAAAATGAAACCAACTTCTGTCTTATGGCTTTGGATGAAGAGGTATCCTCTGAACTTCCTTTAGAATTTACCTTTGATGAACTTCAAGATGCTTTTCATGACTTAATCAAAGAATTTAGAAAGGTAAGCTTGAAAAATAAAAATCTGAAAGCAAAAATTAAAGTATTAATCAAAAAAAAAATTAAAATAATAATAAATTAAAGGAGGAGAATGAAATCTTAAAGAAAAAAGTTGAAAAACTAAAATCTTTAGTAGAAAGATTTTCATATAGTTCAGATAAGCCATAAATGATATTAAACTATCAAAGGAGAGTCTATGATAAAGCTGGTTTAAGGTATAAACCAAACAATAAATTAAAATTTTTTAAAAACTTCTTTTCAGCATCACCATCCACTTACAACACTTCTCACATAACATATTTAGCTATGAAAAAATAGGACACAAGGTATTTACATGTAATTCAAGAAAAATTAATGGCAAAACAGTGAAGAATATCTAGGTTCCAAAAGGAACTATAGTTACTAACCCTAAAGGATTCAAAAAAATTTGGGTACCTAAGAAAACTATTTGATTTTCATACAAGAATGCCTTGTAGCCAATGAATCAAAATAAAAGTGATATTTGGATAGCGGCTGTTCAAGGCATATGACGGATGATAGGGAGCAATTCTTCATCCTTAAGAGAAAGGAATGGGGAGTAGTCACCTTTGGCGACAACGGCAAAAGGAAGATCATTAGTATTGATAAAATTCAGATTATTCCTTCTATCTAAATTGATAATGTATTATTAGTTCATAATTTAAAACATAATCTACTTAGTATAAGTCAACTGTATGATAAAGAATTTGAAGTAATATTTAAATTAACTTCATGCATAGTCACTAGTCCCTTCGATGCTAGTATCAAATTTATTAGACATAGACATGATAACATCTACTTGATTGATCTTGATGAGATATGCTTTGTTATTAAAGATACTAAAATCAAAGAAACTAGTTGGCTATGGCATCGTAGGTTACGTCATGCTAGTATGAATACTCTTTCAAAATTGGCTGCTAAAGATTTAGTTAAAGGACTACCCAAATTAAATTTTGAATATGATCATATTTATGATGCGTGCTAGTTTGATAAACAAACTATGGGGAGTTTCAAATCCAAAAACATGATTTTAACTATTAGGCCACTTGAATTAATTCACGTAGACTTATTTGAATCCACTAGGTGTAGAAAAATCGACAGTTCAAAGTATGCATTTTAAAAAATTATGCACGACGAAAGATAGTAGATTAAATATTTTAATCTCCTATGTGTGCTTTAGATCAGATTCAAACTACCTACTAAGAATCTATGACATAAAATTTTCATACAAAAAAATTATCTGATATAAGAAAAAACTGCATCAATCACATCGATGTCCTAGATCAGATCTAACTGTTAGATCTAATCAGATGAGTTTAGAACTCACTACCTTTGTATGGGTCAATGATCGCCACTATTAATAGGCATGGTATGAGATTCTTCCTGATGTCGAGTAGCCATATAGCTTGTCTGACCTCTACAGGTTGTCCACTTAAAGCCTTGATCGAATCATCCTTCTCGGAAGTGCTAGCTCACGCAGAAGACACTGGATGGCTGGAATAAGCTTCTCCCTTTGGATCACCTAGACTCTTTTAGATTAGAGGATGGAGCTACATGAGGAGGTGGTGGTGTGGGAGATTAGAACAAGACTCTCTTGAATTTCTTCTCACACAAAAACCTAGAGCCAAAACCTTAGAACCCACCCTGGACCTCACGCCCAAAGAGGAAGGTCTCTACCTCTGTTTCTCATGCACAGAAGCTAGCCCCTCTCTGTTTCACGCCCTCTCTCTTAGAAGAGATTTTCCATGGTAAAGTCAATCATTTTTCACACAAAATGAGACAAGATTTTAAGGTGGCATGGAAAGGTGAAGGGATAAGGATAAAGTGGTTAGATGTAGTTCAAATTCAAACCAATTTGAATTCAAAACTCAACCACTTATCCTTATCCAAGTGGGGTGCCACAAAAGCTGAGGTGTGAGACATTTCTCACACCATTCACTTTATAATTTGTTGCACAAACTTCATCCTTCCAAAGGTGATGGCGCCAAGGTATGGATAAGGATAAGTGCAAGGTTGTTTCTAGTCAAATTTCAAATGATTTGAATTCAAATAAAGAACCAACTTATCCTCATCCAAAAAGAACCAAAGAAGGGGGCAACAATGCACTTTTGGGCATGGAAAATATTCACATAAGAACCTTTCTTACATGAAGAAAAGGTGGGTGCTGAGAAGAGGTGGCACATGGGTTGGTTCAATTCAAATTCGGATTCAAATTCTTATCCAATTAAGTTCTTAACCTAACCAAATTAGGTTAGACCCAATTAGACCATTGAACCTAATCTAATTAGATAAAAAATAGCCTCGATTAAATCCTAATCAAATCAGATATTAATCGAATTCAAGTTTTGATCAAATAAGAAATTAAACATCCTTAGCAATTTGGTCATCTCATAACCTAATCGGGTCAAATCAAATTGAATCTAATTCAATTAGATTTGATCCAAACCTCAATGCTTAATCAAATTGAGCTAATTAATAATCTAATCGCTAATCAATCCTTATACAATTCATCAATAATTAATAATTAATTTATTATAATTTTACATAAGGTTAATCATCAATCGAATTGATGAGTATATCCTAGAACGATTCTTAATCATCGATCAGCCACATGATCAGTCAGAAACTTTTTTTGAGTATGACCCCATAGGTTCGAACCTAAGTCGGTAGCATAGGAACAATCTTCCTATACCAATCAAAGTGATCATCTAACAATAGTATCCGATGTCTAGATAGGTCTAAAGATTGCAAAGCAACATTCAAGAATCTATTGACATATGGTTATCATATAATTCATCCCTTTGACCCTAATGCTCAAGGTGATCAAGGGTTCAACTGTCAACCCTGAAAAGGTCATCCTCATTGTATTTCAATTTTTAAATCTATCACATAGATTATTCCGATTGTGATTTTACTGAATTAAAATACACTGATGTATTAATTCTTACTTATTCGGAGGGTCAATTCCATCTTTACTCACACACCAATTTTGCAAGTACTTGTCTGTTTCAAGAAATCTTTCATCACTGAATTAAAATTTAGATTGTCCAGCATCAAAGCATAGTGAGTTGCTTGCAAGTCACCATGGTGATCTCAGGTCGGAGAGATACTTATACCCATATCCTTCACGAGCTACTCTTGACAATAGAGTGCTCAGTAGTTGGTCATGTTCAATGAGATGTACCTCTACATCTCACTTGCATGCCATGCTAGTGTCTCCACACTCCTTAGTTAAGAGGATAACCAACCCACATGACACACAACAATCTACACTTGATGTAGCTATCATCCTAATAATAGCATATCATTTGCTCTTGAATTAGGTTTAAGGACTAAATGATATATCCTCCTATATCGATTCAAATAGTCCTAAGGACTTCATCACAAAACAGGAGTTCAATAAGATGTACACAGAGTGATGAGAAAGTCAAATAATATTTATTATTTAATAATTAATATATAATTATAATAATTAGCTCAATCATCGACAGACTGATGATTGATTTGGGATATAATTCCTAACAACTCCACTTGGACTAAAGCCAATCTGTACAGTATCATATACCCATCTTCAATTTATAATCTTCAAACTCCTTGATATCGAGGGCTTTAGTAAATGGATCGATTAGATTCTCCTTTCTGTCGATCTTCTAAAGCTCGACATCACCTCGATCCACGATCTTTTGGATCAGGTGGTAGCGGCATAGAATGTGCTTGGTGCGTTGATGTGACTTTAGCTCCTTTGCTTGAGTAATGGTGCTAGTGTTGTCATAGTACAACAAGACAGGACCATCGAGGGAGGATGCCACTCTGAGCTAGTCGATGAACTTTCATAACCATAAAGCTTCCTTCGCAGCATTAGATACCGTGATATATTCCGCCTCGCAAGTAGAGTCGGCCACGATGTGCTGCTTGAAACTTTTCTAACAGATTGCTCTATTGTTCAAGATATAAACGTATTCTGATATGCTCTTGCTATTATCATGATCCAACTGAAAATTGAAGTCTGTAAACCCCATAAGTTTTAAGTCAAATTCTTCATAGATAAGCCACTGGTCCTTAATATTTCTCAAATACTTAAGGATGATCTTTACGACCTTCCAATGGTTCTCACCTGGATCGAACTGATATCTGCTCACTACCCTTAGTGAATATGCCATGTCCGATCTCGTACATGTCATGACGTAAATAATAGATCCCACTGTCGAAGCATATAAAATTCTACTCATACGCTCTCTCTCTTGAGGAGTTGTCAGACAATCTTTCTTCAAGAGAAAAATTCTATGACCTATCAAAAATAATCTTTTTAAAATTCTCTATGCTAAATCATTTTAGCATAGTATCAATGTACGTGGACTGAGATAATCCAAGCAACTTCTTAGATCTATCTCTATAAATCTTCATTCCAAGGATGTAGAATATTTCTCCTAAGTTATTTATGGAGAACTGTGATGACAATCAAATCTTTATTTCCTATAATGCAGAGATGTCATTTTCGATTAAGAGAATGTCATTCACATATAAATAAGAAATACTACCACAAAGTTATTAACCCATTTGTATATATAGGGTTTTCTCCATTCTTAATGAATCCATATATTCTGATCACTTTATCAAAATATATTTTCCAACTCCGAGATGCCTGTTTAAGTCCATAAATGGATCTCTAAAATTTGCACACTTTAGACTCATCTATGGATATAAAACTTTCAGATTGTATCATATACACCTCTTCTTCTAGCTCTTCATTTAGGAAGACTATTTTCAAATCCATTTGCCGATTTCATAGTCTAGATGTGCTGCTATCACAAGCATGATCCGAATGGATTTGAACATTATCACAGAAGAAAATGTCTGGTCATAGTCAATATCATAATGCTGATGATAACTCTTGACAATCAGATGGACTTTATAGGTCTCCACCTTTCATCTGTGCCTCTTTTCTTTTGAAGATCCACTTACATCCTATGGGTTTTATCCCTTCATGTGGGTTAACCAATATCCATACATCATTGATCTTCATAGACTCAATTTCAGATTTCATGACTTCTAGCTACTTATCAGAGTCAGACCTCTGCATTACATCCATATAGGCGCTTGAATCCTCATTGTTCTCATCGAGTTCAACTAGATCACCGTTTCGGATCAAAAAATTATAGTATCTGTCTGACTGACATAGTACTCTACCAGATCTCCTCAAAGATATCTCTGCAACAGATTTTAGATTGGATCTAATCAAATATGATTCTATAAATTTACTAGATTGTGTCAATTCTTCTACCGATCGAACTTCATCAAGTTCAATCTTAGAGGTATTAGTTCCTTCTCCAAGAAACTCTTTTTCTCAAAAGATTGTCTTATTGCTGACAAACACTTTTTATTCATCAGCAAGGTAGAACTAATATTCTTTAGTTCTTTTGGGTACCTTATAAATAGATACTTGTCAGACTTATATCCAAGCTTGTCAGGTTTCAAATATTTGACATAAGCCAGACACCCCAAACCCTAAGGTGAGAGAGTACTAGCTTACGTCCTGTCCACATCTCATGTAGCATTTTACTTATGGACTTATTTAAAATTTATTTAAATATAACAAGCCGACTCGAGTACATATCTTCAAAAGGAGATCGATAGACTTGCAAAGGCCATCATGGATCAAACTATGTCTAACAGGGTTCGATTCCTCCTTTCCGACACACCATTATGCTGTGGTGTTCTAGGAGGGATCCACTGTGAGAGAATCCCATTCTCTTCTAAGTATGTCAGAAACTCACTGAAGAGATATTCGCCTTCTCGATCGGTCAAAGAGTTTTAATACTCTTCCCAGTTTGTTTCTCTACTTCATTATAGAATTGTTTGAACATTTCAAACGATTCAGACTTATGGATCATTAAGTAGACATATCCATACCTCGATAGATCATCTGTAAATATAATAAAATAATAATACCTATCTCTGGCACTCGTACTCATGGATCCACATATATCAGTATGTATCAGACCTAGAACTTTACTAGTTCGCTCAGCTTTCTAGTAAAAGGTGACTTGCTCATTTTTCAAGTTGAAAGTGATTCACAATCACTGACTTCGAGAATTTTCTCTTGAGTCAACCTATTTATTCTGTTCTTGTTAATATGACCTAACCTACAGTGCCAAAGGTGATATCGATGATATCATTAATTCTAGGATATTTGCCGGACGTGTACATTACACTAACAAGTTGTGACAATATATAAATTTTATGGTTTAGCTATCTATTCACCATATTAACACCATTCATAATGATATTAAAATATTTTTTTATTAAATCTCATAACTGTATATGGCCAAAAGGCCTATAGAAATAATATTCAATAAAAATGAAAGACAAAAATGATATTCATTAAGAATAATTACATTGGACTTGAATACAAGCTTAATAATCCCTAATGCTAGAACTAGAACTGATCTTCTATCTCTAACATTAAAGAATCTTTCATCTTCTTCAAATCTTCTACTGACCTGCAGACTCTGCAATGAATTACAAATATTAAAAGGGCTTTCGATATCTAATATCTGGGTAGTAGAATCATAATTAAAAATTATAAGGTGTTATCATATAATTATCTTATCCAATAATAGCTTGCTTCTTTCTCGACCTGTTCGGATCCAGGGAGGTAATGTACTGAGGATAATTTCTCTTTTAGTACCCCTACTTCTTGCAGTAGAAGTATTCTGCTTGACTCTAATTGGACTTGGGTTTCTTAGTCTAACTGAACTTAGGTGCCCTAGCACTTTGCACCTTCTTTTTATTCTTCTTGTTCTTTTTTTTTTTTTAAAGGTCGACATCCAGAAGAAGACCCTTTCACTACATTCACCAACTCCTTATGGAGCTGGTGATCTTTTTCAAAATTTTGCAGCAACCCCAGCAAACTATGATAGTTGACTGTAGGCTTTATCATTCGATAATGAGTAAGAAAGGAGAGGTAAGATTTTGACAAAGAGTTCAAAATGGTATCCTTCTCCAACTACTCATGCAGAAGAAAGCCGAGCTTACTTAGGTGCTCAATCATCTCGATCATATACAGTACATGATCAATAACTGATGCCTTTTCCCTCATTCGAGCGTTGAAGATGGCACAACTTGTCTTATACCTCTCAATGTCATCGGGCGTGTCAAAGGACTCGTTCAACATTTGCAACATGTTCTGTGGCTGAGCATTCTCGAATCTATGGCTGAACTCATTATTTATTGCCGCCAATATAATGCAACGAACCATAGTTCGATCGTTGAGCCACTTCTGATAAGTGTCTAAAACTATATTGCAGGCATTCGAAGTTGGCTCCTTGGGTGTCGACTCTATCAGTACATATAAGATCCGTTCATGCTCCAGGACTATTTTTAGTTTCTATACCAACCATCGAAATTAGATCCCATTAATTTATCACTATCCAAAGTGATCGGAGTGATAAAGTGGTGGCTATAACTGTAAAAAAAAAATCAAAATCTAATTAGTATATAAATTGATTAAGCCTAAAGACATAGATTTTAGTCTAAATATTATCCTACTATTTTATTCGAATTGATAGTCTCTACCTCTAATTCAAAGAATTACACTAATTTTTTAGTGGGTACTAGAATCCTCACAGACTGCACATGGGTCCGAGTGTGGCTCGACCAACTCCTATATACCCATGGATAGGTTCTTAACTAATTATTTACCAAATAATTTCTAGCATTTAATTTTACCCCAGACACCTCTTCAATAGGCATGTGGCGCTTTCACTGAAAGTTTTGGTTAGGTCCAACCATTAACATGTCAAAATTTAGTGCATCTGACAAACGAGTGACTAGATCCGAGTATCTCTCGACCAACCTGACCATCATTAGAAAGACACAACTAAATTAACATATTATGAATGATAATTCTGACAGCCAGATGAGCACCAGACGTGTGGTGCCTCCAATGATCATCTAAACTATTGGACCCATTATCATCCAACTTAATGGAGGCTATGATCTAGTTATCACCATAATTATTTATTTTAAGGATCTAATAATTTTAGAAGATTTAATTAGATAAAATGAAAGATGAAAAAGACTTGACCAGTTCATCTTAATCCTC
Organism: Elaeis oleifera; assembly: GCA_000441515.1. NCBI lineage: Eukaryota > Viridiplantae > Streptophyta > Magnoliopsida > Arecales > Arecaceae > Elaeis > Elaeis oleifera. The sequence goes on from KE505490.1 coordinate 28,632, forward strand.
CCACTGACTTCACTAAGTTAGATCAAAAAGACTAGGCATAAGCTGATCCAGCCAATCAGTCATAAATCCTTCCACTAACTTCATCAAGTTAGATCAAAGAAGACTAAGCATAAGCTGGTCCAGCCAATCAGTCATAAATCCTCCCACTAACTTCACCAAGTCATGAAGAGGACTTTAGACAAGTCGAACTAGGGGCACTTAAATCAGTCATACTGATTTTCTAATTAGTATGGGTCAACCCTAATCATTGAGTGATCTGATCAAAACATGATTCATCACGTTGGCCAAATAACTGAGATCGATGGGAGGGATGTGCCATTAACTCACCATAGACTCAATCTATGCGAGTAGCTCTCAATTAATGACCACCGATCAAGACTACCATACTTACCTTTGACACCAACTAGTTAGTCAGTTTCAATTCGATCAACTTATAAACTTGGGTTCAACCACGGAGCTACGATCAAGATCCATCTTGGTCTAATAAAAATATGGACTCTAACCAACTACAACTATTGAGAATTGATCAAGAGAAGAATTGACCCAATCAAAATTAACCATTAATTAAATTTGATCAATTACTAACATAGTCCATTATCATTGATTTCTATCCCTAGGTCTAATCCTGTTAAATGGACCTAGCTCGAGATAACCCATAAATCCATAATTTATGAAATTTATGCCTTAGATCTTTGATTCTCAAATCTAGATCACTTAATTCTTAATTAAGTTTGGATTGACATAGATTGGGGTTCGGTATTTGAAAACTATTTCAAGTTTTGTAAAATATGTTTATAAATTATCATACAATCAAATAAACTTTAATTTCAGATCTAACATACAATATATCAAATATAAAATAAAAATTTTAATTCTTTTATTGTTCATCTTTATGAAAAGATCATGCAGCGTCCCTACATGCCATAGGAGAACCTCGTCGAATAGGAGGAGAAGGCCATAAAATCCTACTTTTTTTTATAATCGGACAGCTATGGGGGATCTATCCAATTCGATTACTACACTACTCAGATTCAAAATTAATTATTTATATCTAATTTAATAATTAAAATCAGATTAAATTAGATTATATGTAACTTAAATATTCATGTCAAAAACAACGAAGCACTGATACCATTTATAAGAAAATTAGCAGTTCAAAGCATGCATTTTAAAAATTTGTATAGCGAAAGAAAGTAGATTAAATATTCAAATTTTAGATCAGATCCAAACTACCTATTAAGGATCTATGATAAAAAATTTTATACAAACAAATTATCTAATATAAAGGAAAACTGCATCAATCACATTGATGCCCTAGATCAGATCTAACCGTTAGATCTAATCAGACAAGTTTAGAATACATTATCTTTGCATGGGTTGATGATCACCGCTACTGATAGGCATGGTATAAGGTTCTTCTTGATGTCGAGCAATCACACAGCTCGTCCGACCTCTACAGGTTGTCCACTCAAAGTCCTGATCAGATCATCCTTCCAAGGAGTGCTAGCTCGTGCAAAAGGCACTAGATGGCTGGAATAAGCTTCTTCCTTTGGATCACCTAGACTCTTATAGATCAGAGGATGGAGCTATATGAGGAGGTGGTGGTATGGGAGATTGGAACAAGATCCTCTTGTATTTCTTCTCACACAAAAATCTAAAGCCGAAACCCTAGAACCCACCCTAGACGTCTCACCCAAAGAGAAAGGTCTCTACCTCTATTTCTCATGCACAGAAGCTCACCCCCTCTCTATTTCATGCCCCCTCTCTCTCAGAAGAGATTTTCATGGTAAAATTCAATCATTTTTTCACACAAAATGAGAGGAGATTTTAAGGTGGCATAAAGAGGTGAAGGGATAAGGATAAAGTGGTTAGATGTAGTTCAAATTCAAATCAATTTGAATTTGAAACTTAACCACTTATCCTTATCCAAGTGGGGTACCACAAGAGCTGAGGTGTGAGACATTTCTCATGCCATTCACTTCATAATTTATCACATAAACTTCAGCCTTCCAAAGGTGATGGCCCCAATGTATAGATAAGGCCCACTACAACAGAACAGGGTATTAGCGACGTGAAAAATTTGTCGCTAATAATGAATTTTCATCGATAATTGTTATTAGCGATAAAATTATCATCACTAATATTTCATCATAAATAATAACGTTGTTGATAATTTTTATGATGAAAAAAAAATTTCATCGTCAATAATCTATATTACCGATCAAAATTTCATCGTTAAATTTTTTTTTGAAAACTATTTATAATAAAAATTTTATTCATAAAAATAATAATTTATGATGAAATATTATGTCACTAATAAAAAAATAATTAATAGCGATGAATCACATTCATCACTATTAATTTAATTAAAATTTTATAAAAATAATTTTAAAAATATTAGCGACGTAGATTTTCATCATAAATATGTCAATTTTGATGTAAATTTCATTACTAATAAATTATCAATTATTTATAA
>KE505490.1:103822-116595 GCA_000441515.1 Elaeis oleifera
ATTATATATGATTGTTAATCATCAAGAAGATGCTAATTAAGGGTTTAATATTTAAGATTTTTTATTAAAATTTTGAAATCTATTATGTTTTCGCTGTGCATGCCCACCCTGAAACCCTACACTATCATCATGATCTGACTAAAATTGGAGTCTGTAAATTCCATGGGTTTTAAGTCAGATTTTTCATAAATGAACTACTGATTCTTAGTATTTTCTAAATACTTAAAGATAGTCTTTACGACCTTCCAGTGGTTCTCTCTCGGATCGGACTAATATCTGCTCACTACCCCTAGTGAGTATGCTACATCCAATCTCGTACATGTCATGGTATACATAATAGATTCAACTATCAACATATATAGAATTCTATTTATATGCTCTCTCTCTTGAGGAGTTGTCGGACAATCTCTCTTCGAAAGAGAAATTTCATGGCCTATCGAAAGATAGCTTTCTTGAAATTTTTCATGCTGAACCACTTCAGTACAGTATCAATATACGTGGATTGGAATAATCCAAGCAACCTCTTAGATCTATCTCTATAGATCTTCATCCTTAGAATGTAGGATGCTTCTCTCAAGTCTTTCATAAAGAACTATGACGACAGCCAAATCTTTATTCTCGGTAATGTAAGAATGTCATTTCTAATTAAGAGAATATCATCACATATAGAATAAGAAATACCACCACAGAATTATTAACCCATTTGTATATGCAGGGTTCTTCTCCATTCTTAACGAAGCCATATGTTCTGATCACCTTATCAAAATACATGTTCTAACTCCGAGATACCTGCTTCAGTCCATAAATGGATCTCTAAAGCTTGCACACTTTAAACTCATCTATGGACATGAAACCTTCAGGTTATATCATATACACCTCTTCTTCTAGCCCTCCATTTAGGAAAGTAGTTTTCACATCCATTTACCAGATTTCATAATTTATATGTGCTGCTATCACAAGTATGATCCAAATAGACTGAAGCATTGCCACAGAAGAAAACATCTCGTCATAGTCAATACTATAATACTGATGATAACCTTTGGTAATTAGACAGACTTTATAGGTCTCCATCTTTCCATCTGCACTCCTCTTCCTTTTGAAGATCCACTTATACTCTATGAATTTTATCCCTTCAGGTGGATCAACCAATATCCATATATCATTAACCTTCATGGACTTCATTTCAAATTTTATGGCTTCTAGCCATTTATTGGAGTCAGATCTTTATATTGCATCCATGTAGGTGATCGGATTCTCGTTATTCTCATCGAGTTCAACAGAATCACCATCCCAGACCAAAAATTTTAGTAGCTGTCCAACTGATGTATTACTCTATTGGATCTTCTTAAAGATGTCTCTATAATAGGTTCTGGGTTTGATCTAATCAAATCTGATTCTATAGATTTACTAGATTGTGTTGATTCTTATATCAGTCGAACTTCATCAAGTTTAACTTTAGAGACATTAGTTTCTTCTTCAAGAAACTTCTTTCCAAAAAGGCTATTCTATTACTGATGAATGCCTTTTGTTCATCAATAAGGTAGAAGTAATATCTTTTTGTCTCTTTTGGATACCCTATAAATAGATACTTGTCATATCTAGGTCCAAGCTTATCTATTTTCAAACATTTGACATAAACCAGACACCCCTAAATCCTAAGGTGAGTGAGTACTGATTTACGTCCTATCCATATCTCATGTGGTGTTTTACTTACAGACTTACTCAAAACTTTATTAAGTATATAACAAGCTGACTTGAGTGCATATTTACAAAAGGAGATCGACAGACTTGCAAAGCCCATCATGGACTGAATCATGTCTAACAGGATTCGATTCTTCCTTTCCGACACACCATTATGCTATGATTTCTAAGAGAAATCCACTGTAAGAGAATCTCATTCTCTTCTAAATATGTCAGAAACTAACTAGAGAGGTATTCACCTCCTCGATCAAATCAAAGAGTTTTAATACTCTTTTCAGTTTATTTCTCTACCTCATTACAGAATCATTTGAATATTTCAAATGATTCAGACTTATGCGTCATTAGATAGACATGCATATATCTCGATAAATCATCTATAAATGTAATAAAGTAGTAATACCCATCTCTGGCACTCGTGTTCATGAGTCCACATACATCATTATGTATAAGACCTAGAACTTCACTAGCTCGTTTATCTTTTTTAATAAAAGATGACTTGATCATTTTTTCAAGGAGACAGAACTCACAGGTTGGAAGTAATTCACAATCACTAATTTTGAAGATTTTCTCTTGAGTCAATCTATTTATTCTGTTCTTGTTAACATGACCTAGCCTACAGTATCAAAAATGGATGTCGGAGACATCATCAATTCTAAAGTGTTAGCTGGATGTGTATACTACAATAATAGACTGTGATAATATATAAATTTTATTGTTTAATTATATATATAACACAGTAACACCATTCATAATGATATTATAAAAAAAAATTATTGAAATCTCATTACTGTTTATGGCCAAAAGGCCTACAAAAATAATATTCAATAAAAAGAAAGACAAAGGTGACATTCACTAAGAATAATCATGTTGGATTTGAATGCAAGCTTGACAATCCCTAACACTAGAACTGAAACTGATTGTCCATCTCCAACATCAAGAAATCTGTCACCTTCTTCAAATCTCCTACTGGCCTACAGACCCTGCAACAAATTGCATATATTAAAAGAGCTTCCGATATCTAATACCTAGATAATAAAATCACAAATAAAAAATTACAAGGTGTTATCGTATAATTATTTTGTTCAATAATAGCTTGCTTCTTTCTCGACCTATTCGGATCTAGGGAGATAATGTACTGAGGACAGTTTCTCTTTCAGTGCCCATGCTTCTTACAGTAGAAGTATTCTGCCTGATGTTGGTCATACTTGTGTTTCTTGGTCTGATTGGGTGTAGATGTCCCAGCACGCTGCTGCACCTTCTTATTTTCTTCTTCTTGTTCTTCTTCCCTTTCTTAAAGGATCGATGCCCAGAAGAAGACCCTCCCATAACATTTACCGACCCCTTATGGAGCTGATGATCCTTCTTAAAGTTCTACAGTAATCACAGTAACCCATGGTAATTCACTGCAGGCTTTGTTATTCTGTAATGAGTAAGGAATGGAAGGTAGGATTTAGGTAGAGAGCTCAAAATTGCATATTTTCCAAGCTATTCATGCAAGGAAAACCTGAGCTTGCTCAGATGCTCAATCAACTAAATCATGTACAGTACATGATTAGTGACTAATGCCCCTTCTCTCATTCGAGTATCAAAGATAGCACAACACATTTAGTGCCTCTCAATATCGTCGGGAGTGCCAAAAGACTCATTCAACATTTGAAGCTTGTCCTGTGGCTGAGCATTCTCAAACCTATGGCTGAACTCATCATTCATAGCTACCAACATTATACAATGCATCGTGATTCGATTGTTGAGCCACTTCAGGTAAGTATCTCGGATCATACTGCGAGCGTTCGAAGCTGGCTCCTCAGGTGTCGGATCTATCAGCATGTACAAGATCCATTCATACTTCAGGACTATTTTAGTTTCGATACGAGCAATCGAAATTGGATCCCATCAGTTTATCACTATCTAATAGTAATCGGAGCGATAAAGATGTGGCCATAACTGCAATAAAAAAATTAAACTAAATTAGTATATGAATTAATTAAGCCTAAAGATATAGACTTTAGTCTTAAGGTTCTTCTACTATTTTATACGAATTGGTAGTATCTACTTCTAATTCGAAGAATTACACTAATTTTTTAGTGATACTAGAATCCTCACAGGCTGCACATGTGTCCGAGTGTGGCTTGGCCAACCCTTGGCACCTATGGATAGGTTCTTAATCAATTATTCATTAAATAATTTTAGTAATTAATTTACCTTAGGCTCCTCTTCAGCAGGCATGTGGCACCTCCACTGAAAGTTCTGGTTAGATCCAACCATTAATATATCAAAATTCAATGCATCTAACAAATGAATAATCTGATCCGAGTATGGCTCGACCAATCTGACCACCATTAGAAAGACATATCTGAATCAACATATTATGAATGATAATTTCGACAGCCAGATGAGCACCAGACGTGTGGTGCCTCCAATGGTCATCTAAACTATTAGACACATTATCATCCAACTTAATGGGGGGCTATGATCTAGTTATCACCATAACTATTTCATTTTTAGGGACCTAATAATTTTAGAAGATTTTAGTTAGATGTATTAAAAGAAGAAAAAATACTGACCAGCTAATCATAATCCTCCCACTGACTTTATCAAGTCAGATCAAAGAAGACTAGAACAAATTGATCCAGCTGACATGTCACAAATCCTTCCACTGACTTCATCAAGTCATGAAGAGAACTACTGATAAGTCGAACTAGGGGCACCTAAATCAGTCATACTGATTTTTTAGCTAGCATGGGTCAATCCTAATTATTAAGTGATCTGATCAAAATATAATTCACCATGTTAGTCAGATAAGTGAGATCGATGGGAGGGATATGCCATTAACTCATCATAGACTCAATCTATGTAAGTAGCCTCAATTAATGACCATCGATCAAGACTGTCAAACTTACCTTAGACACCAATTGGTTAGTCAGCTTCAATTCGATCAATTTATAGATTTAGGTTCGACTGCGGAGCTACGATTGAGATCCATCTTGATCTAATCAAAGACATAAATATTGACCAACTACAACTATTAAAATTGATCAAGAGAAGAATTGACCCAATCAGAATTAATCATTAATTAGATTTGATCAATTACTTAGAATAGTCCATTGTCAATGATTTCTAACCCTAGGTCTAACTCAGTTAAACGGACCTGACTGGAGCTAACCCATAAACCCATGATTTATGAAAAAAAAGATCTTAAATCTTTGATTCTCAAATCTAGATCACTTAATTCTCAATTAAGTTTGGGACTGACATAGGTTAGGGTTCGGTATTTGAAAATAGTTTTAAATTTTATAAAATATTTTATAAATTTTCATGCAATCAACTATAAATTAATTTTAGATCTAACATACAATATATTAGATCTAAAATAATTTTTAAATTTTTTCACTATTCATCTTCATTGATAATAACCGTGCAGCACCCCTACACACCATAGGAGAACCTGTATGGGAGGAGAAAGCCATGAAACCCTACTTCTCTTATGAGCGGACGGCTATGACGATCTACCCAATTCAACTACTACACTACTCAAATTAAGATTAGTTATTTAGATCTAATCTAAATAATTAAAATTTAGATTTTAAAGCTATATGCATAATATACATGTCATAAGAAATGCAGCTCGGATACCACTGAAGGAAAACTGTAAGGGTTTCATGCATGTATTTAAAACTTTTTGCACTGAAATAAATTTAGATTAAATATTTTAATCTATAATGTAAGCATATGATCTGATTATAAAGCACCCTACATAAGGATCTATGGTATGTATATATGCATGTAAAAATCTAAACCACAAAATCAGCATATCATGCGTGAAAATTAGTTAACACAGTAGATCAAATCTACAATTACTAGGGTTCTGAACCCTATATCTGAGAATGGGTAGATGAACACCGCAATCGTAGATGATGATTTGAAGGTCTCACAAGTTGTTTGCAGCTGCACAGGATATCCAACCTCTACGGATCGTCCAAACGAAGCCCTCGGACTGATCAGCTTTCTTGAGAATGCTAGTTCACGAAGAAGACTTCCAATGACAGATCTGATTTGATTTCTTTCTTCGAACGACTCGAATCTTTTCGATACTGAAGATAGACCAATAGAAGATGAAGGGAGGTTGGAAGAAGAATGGAGAAATAATTTCTCTCTTTATTTTTTGCTCTCCCATAAACCCTAGATCAAAATCTAGGTCACTCACCTAAGAGGAAAAATTTGCCTCTAATCTCTCATGCCTAAAGCAAGGCAATGACCACCCGAATTCTCATGCCCCCACTTAAGTTCAGCCCCTCTTTCTTTTTGCTTTCTCACCATATAAAACTCTAGCAATCTGTCGCACTAAAAGGTGGAGGCTTTTATGGTTGCCGAACATGGTAGATTAGATAGGATAAGTGCTAGGGTTTAGTTCAAATTCAAACTCTTTTGAATTTAAACTACATCCAACTAATCCTCATCTAGACCCAATCTAGAGAGGAGGTCGAACAAGTGAGAATAGCATGGAAAAAACTTAGGAACACTTCCTTTTAGTCGCACAAATAAGATCCCTTCACAAGGGACCGGCGGGTGGAATAGATAAGATAGGATTAGGGTTTAGTTAGGGTTTAAATTTAAATCCAATTTAAATTCAAACAAACTAATCTCCACCCTATCAAAAGAGGTTGGCATTTTGGGGTGTTTGTTGGAGTGTTTCTCATACACAAATCAGATTTCTGCATGGAGAAAAGTCATGGAAGAAAAATGGTGGCGCATGGGATTTGAAATTCAAACCTAATTTGAATTTCAAGTTGGTTCTTCAATTTGATCCAACCAAACTCTTTGGTTAGACCCATTTAACCAAAGTGAACCTAATCTAGTTAGGCTCCTAATTAACTTGATTAAATCTTAATCTAATCAAAATTAATCGAGCTCAAGTCTTGATCAAATTAGGACTCAATCCCCCTTAGCGATTAGATCATCTCATAACGTAATCGGATTTGACCTAATTGAATCCAATTCAATTAGACTTGATTCAGACTTTAATACTCAATCCAATTGAGCTAATTAGTGATTACTGACTAATCCTCTTAAATTTTGCCAGCACTTAGCAAATTATATTATTACAACTATTGCACAGGGTTGATCATCAATCAGATTGATGATTTACCCTCGAACGATTCAAATAGTCGATCTACCAATTGATCGGAGAGAAACTTCTAATGTATGTGACCCCATAAGTTCAAACCTAAGTCGGTAGTATAAAATAAATTTTGATACTAATTGGAGTGACCATCTAGCAATGATATCCGACGTCTGGATAAGTCAAATGTATACAAAGCAATACTCTGAACCTACTGGCATATTGTTACTATATAATTCATCCTTTTGACCCTTGATGCTCAGGATGACTTCAGAGTTAACTATCAACTCTTGATCAGTGCATCCTTATTGTGTCTCAACCTAATTAATCTTATGACTGCTCATAAGAACTACTCTGACTAAGATTTTGCTAAATTGAAACACATTGAGGCATCCTCTCTAATGACTTAGAGTGATCAATCCTATTTTGACTCACACACTGACTTCACAAGTACTTGACCGTGCTCAAAAATTTTTCATCACTGAATTAAAATTTAGATAGTCTAGCACCAAAGTACAGTGAGTTGCTTGCAAGTCACCATGGTGATCTCAGGTCGGAAAGACATTTATACCCGTATCCCTTCGGAGTAACTCTTGATAGTAGAGTACTTCAGAGTTGGTCACATTCGGTGAGATGTACTCCTACATCTCACTTGCATGCCATACCAATATCTCCACACTCCTTGGTTAAGAGGATAACCAACTTATATGGCACACAACAACCAATACTTGATATAGCTATCATCATAGTAATAGCATATCGTTTAATCATGAATATATTTAAGGACTAAGCAATATATCCTCCTATATCGATTAAAATAATCTTAAGAACTTCATCACAACATAAAAGTTCCACAAGAATATGTACACAATGTGATAAAAAGCTAAATGATATTTATTAATGATAATTCATATACAAATTACATACATGAGCATGACCATCAACAGACTGATGATTGGCTTTGAGACATAATTTTCAATAACTCTCACTTCGGCTAAAGCTAATCGATACAGTATCGTATACCCATCTTTGATTTATGATCTTCAAACTCCTTAACACCGAGGGTTTTAGTAAATAGATCGGTCAGATTCTCCTTCCTGTTGATCTTCTGAAGCTCGACGTCACCTTGATCCACGATCTCTCAGATCATGTTGTAGTAGTGCAAAATATGCTTCGTGTGCTGATGGGACTTAGGTTCCTTTGCTTGAGCAATGACTCCAGTACTGTCGCAGTACAATAGGACAGGACCATCAAAGGAGGTTGCCACTCTGAGCTCGCCATTGAACTTCTATAACCATATAGCTTCCTTCATAGCATCAGATACCGCAATATATTCCACCTGGTAAGTAGAGTCAGCCATGGTGTGCTGCTTGGATTTTTTCAGTAGACTGCTCTACCATTCAGGATAAATACATATCCTGACATGCTCTTACTATCGTTATGATCAGATTGAAAATTAGAGTCTATAAACTCCATGAGTTTTAAGTTAGATTCTCTATAAACGAGCCACTAGTCCTTAGTATTTTTCAAATACTTAAAGATAGTCCTTACGATCTTCCAGTGGTTCTCTTTCAGATCAAACAGATATCTGCTCACTACTCCTAATGAGTATGCCATATCCGATCTCATACATGTCATGACGTGCACAATAGATCTCACTATCAAAGCATATAGAATTTTACTCATACGTTCTCTCTCTTGAGGAGTTGTCAGACTATCCCTCTTCGAGAGAAGAATTCCATGGCCTATCAGAAGAGAGCCTTTCTTAAAATTCTTCATACTGAACTGCTTCAGCACAGTATCAATGTACATGGATTGGGATAACTCAAGCAACCTCTTAGATCGATCTCTATAGATCTTCATCCCTAGGATATAGGATGCTTCTCCCAAGTCCTTCATAAAGAACTATGATGACAGCCAAATCTTTATTCTCTGTAATGCAAGGATGTCATTCCCAACTAAGAGAATGTCATCCACATACAAAATAAGAAATACTACCATAGAATTATTAATCCATATGTATAGACAGGGTTCTTTTCATTCTTAATAAAGCCATACATTCTGATCACTTTATCAAAACGTATGTTCCAACTCCAAAATGTCTGCTTCAGTCTACAAATGGACCTCTGAAGCTTGCACACCTTAGACTCATCTGTGGATATAAAATCTTCAGGTTGTATCATATACACCTCTTCTTCTATCTCTTTATTTAGAATAGTGGTTTTCACATCCATTTACCAAATTTCATAGTCCAGATATGCTGCTATCGTAAGCATGATCCGAATGGACTTGAGCATTGCCACAAGAGAAGACATCTTATCATAGTCAATACCATAATGCTGATGATAACCTTTTAACCAGATGGACATCATATGTCTCCACCTTTCCATCTGCATCCCTCTTCTTTTTGAAGATCCACTTACATCTTATGAATTTATCCATTCAGATGGATCAACTAATGTCTATACATTGTTGACCTTCATGGACTCTATTTTAGATTTCATGACTTCTAGCCATTTGTCGAAGTTAGATCTCTGCATTACATTCATGTAGGTGATCAGATCCTTGTTGTTTTCATTGAGTTCAATAGGATCATCATCTTGAATTAAGAAATCATAGTATCTATCCGACTGATGTAGTACTTTATCGGATCTCCTCAAAGATGTCTCTATAATAGGTTTCGTGTTCGATTTAATCAAATCTGACTCTATGAATTTACAGATTATGTCGGTTCTTCTATCTATTGAACTTCATCAAGTTCAACCTTAGAGGTATTAGTTTCTTCTCCAAGAAACTCTTTTTCTAAAAAGATTGTCATATTACTGACGAACGCCTTTTGTTCATTAGCAAGATAGAAGTAATACCCCTTAGTCTCTTTCGGGTACCCTATAAATAGATACTTATCAGATCTAGGTTCTAACTTGTCTGTTTTCAAATATTTAACATTAGTCGGACACCCCAAACCTTGAAGTGAGTGAGTACTGGTTTACATCCTATCCACATCTCATGTGGTGTTTTACCTATAGGCTTACTCTAAACTTTATTAAGTATATAACAAGTTGACTCGAGTGCATATCTCCAAAAAAGATCGGTAGACTTACAAAATCCATTATGGATCGAACCATGTCAACAAGGTTCGATTCCTCCTTTTCAACACACCATTATGCTGTAGTGTTACAAAAGAGTCCACTGTGAGAGAATCTCATTCTCTTCTAAATATATCAGAAACTCATTGAAGAGGTATTCACCTCCTCGATCAGATCGAAGAGTTTTAATGCTCTTTCCAGTTTGTCTCTTTACCTCATTACAGAACCATTTGAATATTTTAAATAATTCAGACTTATGTGTCATTAGATAAACATGCCCATATCTTGATAGGTCGTCTATAAACATAATGAAGTAGTAATACCCACCTCTGATACTCGTGTTCATGGATCCACATACATCAGTATGTATAAGACCTAGAACTTCACTGGCTTGTTCACCTTTTCAATAAAAAGTAACTTGATCATTTTTTTAAGAAGATAGGACTTACAGATTGAAAGTGATTCACAATTACTGACTTCGAAGATTTCCTCTTGAGTCAACTTATTTATTCTATTTTTATTAACATGACCTAGCCTACAGTGCCAAAGATAGATATCAGAGACATTATCAATTCTAGGGTATTTGTAGGATGTGTACACTATACAACAGGCTATGATAATATATAAATTTTATCATTCAATTGTCCATATAACACAGTAACACCATTCTTAATGATATTATAATAATTTTTTTATTGAAATCTCGTAATCGTTCATGGTCAAAAGGTCTACAGAATAATATTCAATAAAATAAAGGACAAAAGTGACATTCACTAAGAACAATTATATTGAACTTGAATACAAGCTAAACAATCTCTAACGCTAGAACTGAAACTATTTTCCATCTCCAACATTAAGGAATCTCTCATCTTCTTCAAATCTCCTACTGACCTGCAGACCCTGCAATGAATTACATATATTAAAAGGACTTTCGATATCTAATACTCAGGTAGTAGAATCATAAATAGAAAATTATAAGGTATTATCATATAATTATCTTATCCAACAATAGCTTGCTTCTTTCTCGGTCTGTTCGGATTCAGAGAGACAATGTATTGAGGACAGTTCCTCTTTTAGTGCCCATGCTTCTTACAGTAGAAGTATTCTGCCTAACTTTGATCGAACTTGTATTTCTTGGTCTGACTGATGCACATGTCTCAGCACACTGCTGCACCTTATTTTCTTCTTCTTATTCTTCTTTCCTTTCTTAAAGGATCGATACCCAGAAGAAGATCCTCCCACAATATTCATCGACTTCTTATGGAGCTAGTCATCCTTCTTAAAGTTCTATAGTAATCCTAGAAACCTATGATAATTTACTGTAGGCTTTGTCATTCTGTAATGAGTAAGAAATAGGCAATAGGATTTTGGCAGAGAGTTCAAAATTACATCTTTTCCAAGTTGTGTAATTTATGTCTTCTTTTGAATGTTACTTGTGAATGATTGTTAAGGATGTGTAGTTTCAAATTATACACTCTAGACTAGACACACCTTATAAAAAATTTTAATTAGAATTAAATCATATTAAAAAATAAATCTAGCCTAGAAATCAACTGGGAGAAGAAAGGCTATCAAATGACTCATGATATGCTTGGCACGCTTACATCTTATTGATTCTGATAACTTTCTTATAAATAATTATAAGCCTTTTAGTGTTGACACAAAGGGGGAGAAAGACTAAATTGAGCATATCTATCAAACTTAATTTCTTACAAAATAAAAAGTGAAATGTTAAAATCTGAATAAAGACTATTAAAAAAATTATCCTGAAAATCACCTCATAAGATGCATCTATTGAGAGGGAGCTTAAATTTCAATGGTAAATGAAAAGTTTACACATGTAAATTTTGTAAAGATACAACTTTCTTAAATTTGAAACTACTTGTACAAATGGTATATATTGAATTATAAAAGCTATTATATTTATGCTATATATTGAATAATTTTTTATATATATACTATATGCTCAATATTTTATCATCATCAAAAAGAGAGAGATTGTTGCCCCCAAAAATAATTTAATGATCATAAAATATTAGAGTATATTTCAATACTAATATTCTTTCAAGTATGATAAAAATATTTTTTGTGAAGAAAAAGACTGTTTGGAGACTCTAAATTAAATTGAAGATCATTTGAGTCAAGAGAAATTGAATTTGGAGAGCCTTGGTATAAGAAAAATCACTTTAAGAAAATCAAGCTGACTCTATCAGAAATCAAGCCAGCTCTAGCACAGTACATCTTCAAAGTTTGGCTTGGCATGCAGCCAAGCCAGCTCGAGGTGGATCCGAGCTGGCTCTCTCAGGGTGATAGAAAGGTCATTTTTTGGTTCTATGAGTCGAACCAGCTCGAAACTGAAGCTGAACTAGCTCTCTTAGATCGATAGAAAGTTAATTTTTAGAATACCAGTCGAGTTAGCTCGAGGATAGATCTGAGTCGGCTCTCTCAGAAAAATAGAACATCAATTTTTGGAGAAAACTGTCGAGCCAGCTCGAAGAGTAAATTGAGCCAGCTCTCTCAGTCGAATAGAATATTAAATTTAAAAGTACTATTCGAGCCGACTTAAGGTCAATCCAAGCCAACTCGATAATGTTTGACAACCTCAATGGATAGTTTTCAGATATAATTTTTCGATCAGAAAAGCTTCCAACGGCTATTTTCCACCTTTAATGATCACAACGGCTAGTTTCAAGTCTAAATCATTCAGAGGTTGGAGAAAATCATCAAGAGATAAAAGAGAAGTCAAGAAAAGAAAGAAGAACTATTCATTGCTAAAACAAAAAAATACTGCATTCAAACTAATCAAGAGTATCCACCAACTTCCAACTACATTCCTCTTAATTTTTTAGAGCATTAAAGAAGAGGGA
>KE505490.1:116974-132754 GCA_000441515.1 Elaeis oleifera
ATTGCTAAACAAAAAAAATCTGCATTCAAAACTAATCAAGAGTATCCACCAACTTCCAACTACATTCCTCTTAATTTTTTAGAGCATTAAAGAAGAGGGACAAAGAGCATTGATTGCTGGCATTCAAGTCCCCAACCATCGAGCTTCAACAACAACAATCTAATCTTCCTTAAGGATTTCTTTTGTTGTTCTATTTTTCATTTCTAATCTGCTGTAACAGTTTCAACTAGGGCTAAAACTTGAAGGGATAAATTTGTACTAAACTAAGGTTAGTATGGGGAGCCTTAGGACAGGATTTGTAAAGGTTTTGATTAGTTGACCTAAGCTAAAATCAATTAGATTTGTTGGTGAGCTTGGTGAAAACAAACATGCTATAATCAGAATAATTATAGTGAAAATTCTCAAGGGATAGCTTGGAGAGTGGATGTAGATACTTGAGATGCACTGAACTACTATAAACTTACTGTGTTTGTGTGGTTGTGATCTCCTTTCTTTTTGTATTTAGTTTCAGCTCATTTAATCACTACATTTCCTGTTTACTTATCTTTCTGCATAGTATATATTATCTTTAATTTGAAAAGTTTAAACAACCAAAGTCACCCTCCTCTTGGGTTGTTGTATTGGGCAACAATTGGTATCAGAGCCTTGATTCTCTGCTAATTATTGATCTCATGATCAAGAGAAAAAGATCATGACAACTCAAGTGGGAGGTTCACTTGCCGAAGGGCAATCCACAAATAGGCCACTGCTCTTCAATGGGTCTAATTACTCCTATTGGAAGGCAGGCATACGTATATTCATACAAGTTCTTGATTATGATATGTGGAGTGCCATAATTAATGGACCTCACACACCTATATTCATTGTAGATAGCACTAAAAATCTAAATCCGAAAAGGATTGGGACGAGCAGGATAAGAAGCTTACTCAATTAAATGTCAAGGTAATGAATGTGCTCTATTATGCCCTTCATGCCAATGAGTTTAATCAAATTTCTACATACAATTCAGTAAAAAAATTTAGAACAGACTTGAGGTAATGCATGAAGGGATAAATCAAGTAAAAGAATCAAAAATCAATATGCTTGTGCATCAATATGAATTATTTAAATAGATCCCACTAAATCAACCACCAGCATGTTTACACAATTTACTAATATCATTAATGGGTTTAGAATCCTAGATAAAGTTTATACTAACAGTGAATTGGTGTGGAAGATTCTCAGATCTTTGTCTAGGTCTTGGAAAGCCAAAGTGACTGCAATTTAAGAGGCCAAAGGCTTAAACAAATTGCCTCTCGAGGAGCTGATTGGGTTATTGATGGCAAACAAGTTGGCAATGGGATAGCATAATGAAGATGAAAGTTGAAAGAAGAAGACTATTGCCCTAAACTCTACTGCAATCGAAGAAGATGAAAGTCAATCCTTCAAAGATGATGATGATGACAATGAGGACATGGCCCTTATAATCAGAAAGTTTAAGAAATTTATGAGAAGAAGAAGGCAAGGATTCGAGAGAAGAAACCTGACCAAGGGAGAGTCAAGCAGGGAGAAAAGAAGAGAAAGAACCACCCTATGCTACGAATGCAAGAAATCGGGACACTTCAAGATTGACTATCTAACTTTGAAGAAATCATTTAAAAGAACCAAGAAGAAGATCATGGTGGTAATGTGAAGCGATAGCGAGGAGTTTGACTCTGATAAGGAGACTCAAAATGAAGCCAACTTCTGCCTTATGGCTTTGGATGATGAAGTATCCTCTGAGCTTCCTTTAGAATTTATTTTGATGAACTTTAAGATGCTTTTCATGACTTAATGAAAAAATTTAGAAAGGTAAGCTTGAAAATTAAAAATCTAAAAGCAAAAATTGAAGTATTAATCAAAGAAAAGAAGAAATATTTCAAAATAATAATAAATTAAAGGAGGAGAATGAAATCTTAAAGAAGGAAGTTGAAAACTAAAGCATTTGGTAGAAAGATTCACATATAGTTCAGATGAGCTATAAATGATATTAAATAGTCAAAAGAGAGTCTATGATAAGATTGGTTTTAGTATCATCATCCATTTATAACACTTCTCACATAACATATTTTAGCTGTAGAAAAATAGGACACAAGGTATTTGCATGTAATTTAAGAAAAATCAATGGTAAAATAGTGAAGAAATTTTGGGTTCTGAAAAGAGCCATAGTTACTAACCCTAAAAGACCCAAGAAAACTTGGATATTTAAGAAAGCTACTTGATTTTCATGTAGGAATACCTTACATCCAATGAAACAAAATGAAAATGGTATTTGGATAGCGGCTGTTCAAGGTATATGATGGGTGATAAGGAACAATTCTTCATCCTTGAGAGAAAGGAAGGGAGAGTAGTCATCTTTGGTGACAATGGCAAAGGAAAGATCATTGGTATTGATAAAATTCAAATTACTACTTCTACCTACATTGATAATGTATTGTTAGTTGATAATTTAAAATATAATCTGCTTAGTATAAGTCAACTATGTGATAAAAGTTTTGAAGTAATATTTAAATTAACTATTTAAATTAACTTTATGCATAGTCACTAGTCCCATTGATGCTAGTATTAAATTCATTGGATATAGGCATGACAACATCTACTTGGTTGTTCTTGATGAGAGAGCCATGAAAAGTAGACAATGCCTTGTTGTTAAAGATACTAAGATCCAAAAAAATAGTTGGCTATGGCATCATAGGTTACACCATGCTAGCATGAATACTCTTTCAAAATTGACTGCTAAAGATTTAGTTAAAGGACTACTCAAATTGAATATTGAATATGATCATATTTATGATGCATGCCAATTTGGTAAATAAATTAGGAAGGATTTCAAATTCAAAAAAAAAAATTTCAACTACTAGGCTACTTGAATTAATTCACATGGATTTATTTGGACCCACTAGGACCATAAACCTTGGTGGAAAGAAATATGGACTTATGATAATTGATGATTTCTCACATTTTACTTAAATTTATTTTGGTGCACAAAGATGAAGCTTTTTCTGCCTTTTCAAAGTTTTATAAAAAAATTTTGAATGAAAAGAATTCAACCATAGTTTGTATTCATAATGACCATGGCACTGAATTTGAAAATAAATTTTTGAAGATTTTTACAATGAACATGGTATGCAACATAATTCTTTGGCACCAAGAATCTCACAATAAAATGGTGTAGTTGAAAGAAAAATAGAGCTCTAGTAGATATGGCCCATACCATATTGTGTAAAAAAATTTATCCAAATATTTTGGACTGAAGCTGTTAACACAGTATGTTACATCCTTAATAGAGTTTCAATTCACCCTATTTATAAAAAAAACCCTCTGTGAGCTTTGAAAAGAAAAAAGATCTAACATTAACTATTTTATATTTTGGTTGTAAATATTTTATTCATAATAATGGAAAAGATAATTTAGGTAAATTTGATACTAAAGTGGATGAGGGTATCTTTCTTGGATACTTCACATCTAGCAAAGCATATAGAGTCTTCAACAAATGCACCTTGGTTATTGAAGAATCCATTCATATTATCTTTGATGAAGTTAATGATATATCTTTGAGAAAAAAAATATATTTGAAGATGATGCAGGAATTCTAGAGAATGGGATGAAGGAGCTCAATTTGAAAGAAAGATCAACCCAAAATGAAGATGAACAGATAAAGAATGCTGAGCAAGAGAAGAAGAGTACTGAACAAGAGGTAATCCAAAAGCATAATGATCTGTCCAAGGAGTGAAGGTATGCACACAACCATCTAAGAGATTTAATCATAGGTGATCCTTCAAAGGGGTAAGAACTAGATCATCTTTTAAAGATACTTTTGATTATCTTGCATTCATCTCTTAAATTGAATCCAAATACATAGAAGAGGCTGAAAATGATTCAAATTGGATACTTGCTATACAAGAAAACTAAATCAATTTGAGAAAATAATGTCTGGACACTAGTTAGCAGACCTATTGACCATCCCATTATTGGAACCAAATGGGTTTTCAAAATAAATTGGATAAAAATGGTAATATAGTTAGAAATAAAGCTAGGTTAGTGGTCAAAGGATATAATCAAAAAGAAAGAATTGATTATGATAAAATATATGCTCCTATAGCAAGACTAGAAGCTATTTGACTGTTACTTGGTTTGCTTGCTACATGAACTTTAAATCATTTTAAATAGATGTGAAAAGTGTCTTTCTGAATAGTTATATCGTTGAAGAAGTATTTGTAGAACAACTCCCTAGATTTGAAGATCATTTATTTTTAAATTATGTTTTCAAATTGAATAAAGCTTTATATAGCCTAAAACAAGCACCTAGGACATGGTATGAAAGACTTAGCAAATTTCTGTTAGAGAATAAATTCAGCAGAGATAGTGTAGACACAATACTATTTTTGAAAAGAAAGATAATGATCTTCTTGTAATTCAAGTTTATATGGATGACATCATTTTCGGAGCTACTAATGAGGATCTTTGTCAAAACTTTATTGAGTTAATACATGATGAATTTGAGATGAGCATGATGGGGGAGCTGACCTTCTTTTTGGGCTTCAAATCGAACAAACCAAAGAAGAAATCTTCATCAACCAACCAAGTACATTCGAAAAATACTTAAGAAGTTTGGTATGGAGAATGCAAAGGAGATTGGCACACCGATGAGCCCCACATGCAAACTTGACAAAGATGAAAATGATAAGAGTGTGAATGAAAAACTCTATAGAGGTATGGTTGGTTCTCTGCTTTACTTAACTACAAGTAGGCCTAATATATTAATTAGTATTTGCTTATGTGCAAGATTTCAGTCTAACCCTTAAAAGTCCCATATGCTTGCTGTTAAAAGAATTTTAAGATATCTAATAGAAATACAAAACTTAGGTCCGTGGTACTCTAAACAAACATCAATTGACTAAATTAGATTTTCATATGCTGATTATGAAGGATGCAGAATTGATAGAAAAGTATCGGTGGCACATGTCAATTCTTAGGGTTGAACTTGATCTCATAGTTTAGCAAGAAGCAAAATTCGATAGCATTGTCCATTGTCGAGGCCGAATATGTTGCTATCAAAAGTTGTCATGCTTAACTCCTTTGGATTAAGCAACAACTCAAGGATTATAGTATTAAGCAAAATAAAATTTCACTAAAATGTGATAACATTAGTACCATCAACTTAACAAAGAACCTCATTCAACACTCTAGAACAAATACATTGAAATTAGGCATCACTTTATTAGAGATCACATTTAAAATAATGACATTATACTTGAGTTTATATCAACTGAAAATCAATTGATGGATATTTTTATAAAATCTTTGAATGAAGATAGATTTAATCTAATTAGAGGTGAATTAGGAATTTATGATCCCCTTCAAGGATAAAATCTCTTAATATATTTTACTCATATATTGATTGACTTGATCCATGTGTTCTATAAATTTGTTGAATTTATTTTGAATTTTTATAAATTTTTAAAAATTTGATTTGAGCTAGCTCGACTGTACAGTCGAGCTGACTTGATGAGGTTCGAGCTAACTCGACATGTCGGATCCAATTTTAAATCATATCGATCTTTTTTCGAAACCCTATTGCCTCTTTCATCCGAGCCTGCCCACTCTGAGCTTTTATCATTTCTGACCCTAATCCCTCCAAAATCCCATCTCTCCTCCTCGTCCATCCCTCAAACCCTTGGGATCTCTGAACCATGGCACCCAAATCCCGCACGACTGAGGCAAAGAGGTGTCGAGTAGCGACTCCACGCGCTACCCATTCCAAGAAGAAGCAACGTCGAGGTTCAGCATGATCAGCCGCCTCCTCCTCGACCTCTGTTCTGACTCGAGTTTTATGGCATCCAGAGCTGTTACAATCGGAAGAAAATTAATTTCGAGTTTTTGGACAAACAAGGGTTCTTGATTGGATCATGGATTCGACAGCAGGGTTTGGAGATGATGTGCTCCCTCGAGTTACTGACTTATCCTCATATTGTTAGAGAGTTTTTCTAAAAATCTAGGGTTAGATACCAAGTCCATTGAGTCAATGGTGAAGGACATTGAGATTATTTTGGACCAAGAAGATTAGGGCATCTTTTGCAAATGCCCTTCTCTGGACTCCAAGCTGTGGAGTTGCCAAATGATTTGATGGAATGCAAAAGCTTCTCTGCAGGAATCTTTCAAAAAAATTTAATATTCACAATGCCAATCTTTTGTCCATTGAACTGAAGCTTCTTCACAGCATGACCAGCTAAATTTCTTCCATGGATAGAGAGATTTGACTAGATTTCTTCAAGGGATCTGGGCATGATATTTCACATGGTTGAGGACACTGCTATAAATCTATCCTTCTTTATGATCGAGCAAATAAAAATGCAGCAGAAAAATCTAAAAGTCAAGCTTGTCTCCTTTACGAAATTGTCTTCACTCTGATATTCAGGAAACAGGCATTGAGTTAGATGGAGAGAACTGCAAGCTACTCAAACATACTGACTACTACTCCATCCACACTCTCCATTGCATGAAGTTCCACAAAGAGGGAGATGAATGGATCAGAGAGGGTGTAGAAGAGCACCCAAAGAAGTTTCTGGATCTTCCTCCTCCTCACCCTCAGATTCTGCAGAGCCTTCGTCCCCTGCACCTACAATAGGACCGTCATCCCCTACGCCTGCACCGACTCTGGGGTCTGTAGCTGGAGAGCATCATCCATCAAATCAAGGTATCTACTTGCTATGACATCTGCATCAGAGTGGTATGGGTTCGGTACCCTAACCTTCTAGAAACTTTGTGATCATCACTTCATTGATCGAAAAGATGGAAATAGATGGAGATGTAGCACTAGGATATAATGCTAAAGTGGTAACACTAGGCTACAATATGGGCATATTGCTCAGTTATGGTAAGAGCATATGATTAGACTATGATATAAAGCTAAGTTACATCTACTTTTAGGATAAAAACTAAGATAAAGGTCTTTAAAATAATTGGATTGATTGTTGAAAGATCCTCCTACAAAGTAATTACTATCAATCATCTTTCCACATCAAACAAGCATGATCATTCTATAACTACCAAACTAATAACTATGCCTTATCGGCCTTTATCTTATCCTAATGTATCTAGTGTTAGTCATGTCCCTTCATTCCACCACAAAATAGACTTTTATTCTTGAAAATTTGAGGCTGGTACATTTGCCTTGGTCTTTTATTAGACTAAATCAAATTTAGTTATTCATCCTAAATTTCCATCTCAAGACTGAATACTATTTGCTTGTTCTAGGCCTCTACCTACATATGATTTCATAGCTGAATTGAAGTAATATGTTAAATATTTATTATATAAATATAAAGTACAATAAGATATTTTATTCTAAGGAATATTTTTCTTATATTTTAATCCAAGATCACTACCTAGGGGTGATCTTAAATTTTCAAACTTGAGGATGAGTATCCCATCACTAGGTTGGGAGTGATTTGAGGAGTGGGGTAATTTAAAATTATTGTCATATAGGATCACTATGGTGTAACCAAATATAGTGATCTCATCACCTCCACCTATATCATCTTTGATCTTGGGTGGATCATGAAGAAAACATACGATCCGTATCGCATGGCTAGGAGAAAAATTGAATAGATTAGAATTAAAAAATTTATAATATTATAAAATATACCTCAATATGCAGTGGAAGAAAGATCAAGGTTGAAAAAATTTTTGAATCGAGTTGCTTCGCATGATCCGGATGTTCAAACCCTCTACTTTGCTCGCATGCCAACCAACATGAGAGAAAGGAATGGAGAACTCTTCAGGATGGAAGGAGAGGAGAGGCTTGAGATCAAATCTTCAAGCTAGGAAGGAGCCCACATGCCACACCACGAAGGGAGAGTGAGGATGCCTAAGAGGAGAGAGACGTCCAGGGAGAGGAGATGCCCAAGGTGATCTCATGCCTAGATCACTTCTCAATTGCTTGATTAATTTATTTCTTTCTTCTCCACACCCCTCCTTAAATAGACAAGATATCTTAGATCAAATCAAATACTTTCATGGTTAAAAATAGGACTCTCAAAGTTTGAATCAAATCCAAACTCTCTAATCCATAAGAAATCCTAAAGGAAGGAGGAGAGGTGCCAACATGCGCCTCTCTCTCCATTAAGCACACCCAAGGGGATCCTTCCTCCATCTTGATCGGCCAAATAGGTGAGAAAATATCTAAAAAATATGCTTTAGTACATCAAATCTGATTTGATTTAAATTTAGATTCAATTCAAATTCAATTCGAATCTGATTCGAATCAAATTTAAAAGACTGTAAATCCTAATCTAATTAGGATTTAAGTCCAAATCTAACTTGGATAATTAACCTAATTTAGCCTTAATAAATTAAGTCTAATTCAATTAGATATAATCTAAATAATTAAAATTTGAATTCAATCTCTCATAATTTTTTGAATTATTAATTTGATCAAATTCATCTTCAAATTAAACTTGCATCTCATGTGCAGTGCTAGCTGGACATTGTCAGTGTTTAATTCCATATAACTCATAACTTAATTTTAATTAATAATCTTTATATTCAATCAAGTCTCATACTTTCAAATTGAATATATAGATATTAGGTCAATTCTTTCCTACATTGTTTGACTTTGTGTGTAACTCCATAGGTTCGAACATTAAGTCGATAGCTTTTATTTATTAATAATTTATATACAAAATACAAAGAGTACAATCATCTATTGATGGATAATTGATATTAAGATATATTTTCTAATGACTCTCACTTGGACTAAAGCTAATTAGGACTGTATTTAATATCCATCTTTCATTTATGATCATCGAACTCTTTGATCTTGAAAGCTTTAGGAAGGGGTCGGCTAGATTTTTTTTTCATCAATCTTCAACAACTCGATGTCACCTCGATCAACGATCTCACAGACAAGATGATACTGATGCAGAATATGTTTGGTTTTTGATGAGACTTAGATTCTTTAGCTTGAGCGATGGCATCAGTGCTGTCATAATACCATAGAATTGGACCTTCAACTGAGGAAACCACTCTAAGTTCGTAGATAAACTTTCTCAACCAAACAGCTTCTTTTGCAGTATCGAATGTTGCAATATATTTCGCTTCGCATACTAAATCAGCTACTATATACTGCTTGAAACTCTTTCAATAGATCGCTCCACCATATAAAGTGAAAATATAGCCAAAAATATTTTACTATCATCATGATCTGACTGAAAATTGAAATCAGTATATCCCGTAAGTTTAAAGTCAGTATCTCTATAGATTAATTATTGATCCTTAATATTTTTCAAATACTTAAGAATTATCTTTATAACTTTTTAATGGTTCTCATCTGGATTAGATTGATACCTACTCACTACCCCTAGCGAGTAGGCCACATCTGGCATCATACACGACATAGTGTACATGATAGATCCCACTATTGAGGTATATGGGATTTTACTCATACACTTTCTCTCTTGAGGAGTTGTCAGACAATCTCTTTTAGAGAGAGTAATTCCTTGGCCTATCGGTAGATAGTTCTTCTTAAATTTTTATACTGAGCCGTTTCAATATGGTATCAATGTACGTAGATTAGGACAACCCAAGCAACCTTTTAGATCTATCTCTATAGATCTTCATCCCTAGGATGTAGGATATTTCTCTCAAATCCTTTATGGAGAACTGTGATGATAGCCATAGCTTTATATTTTGTAAAGTAGGGATGTCATTTCCTATCAAGAGTATGTTATCCACATATAGTACAAAAATATGACTATAGAACCATTAGCCCATTTATAGATGCAGGGCTCCTCTCCATTCTTAATAAAGCCATATGTTTTGATCGTCTAATCAAAACGCATGTTCCAACTCTGAGAAGCTTGCTTCAATCCATAAATTAATGGACCTATTTAGCTTGCACACTTTAAATTCATTTGTGGATGTGAACTCTTCAGATTATATTATATACATCTCTTTTTCTAACTCTCCATTAAGAAAGTAATTTTGACATCTATTTGTCAGATCTCATAATCTAGGTGTGCCGCTATGGCAAGCATGATTCGAATGGACTTAAGCATTGCCACAAGAAAAAATATCTCATCATAGTCAATACTATAATGTTGACGATATCCCTTGACAACTAGACAGACTTTATAAATCTCTACCTTTCCGTCCGCTCTTCTTTTTCTTTTGAAGATTTATTTGCACCCTATGGATTTAATCCCTTCGGATGGATCAACAAGTGTCCATACATCGTTGATCTCCATGGACTCCATTTTAGATGTCATGACATTTAACCATTTTTCAGAGTCAGGCCTTTGCATGGCATCCATATAGATAATTGGATCCTCATCATTCTCATCTAGTTCGACAGGATCATCATTTTGGATCAAAAATTATAGTATCTATCTGGTTGATGCGGTACTCTATCAGATCTCTTTAATGGTGCCTCTATAATAGGCTCTAGATTTGATTTCTTAATCAAATCTGATCCTGCATTTCTACTCAAAGATGTCTGTTTTGCTACCTCACGAACTTCACCAAGTTCGATCTTAGTGGCATCAGTTCCTTCTCTAAGAAACTTTCTTTCCAAAAAGAATATCCTATTACTGATGAACACCTTTTGTTCCTCAGCGAGATAGAAATAGTATCCTTTTATTTCTTTGGGTACCCTACAAATAAGTACTTATCGGACCTAGGTCTAAGCTTATTTATCTTTAAACATTTGACATATGCCGAACACCTCCAAACTCTAGGGTGTGAGAGTACTGACTTACACCCTATCCATATCTCATATGAAGTTTTATTGACAAACATGCTTGAAATTTGTTCAGTATATAGCTAGCGATTTTTAAAGCATACCTTCAGAAGGAGATTAGTAGAGTCATAAAGCCCATCATGGATCGAATCATATCTAACAGTGTTCGATTTCTCCTTTCTGACACCCTATTATATTGTGGTGTACTCGGAGGAGTCCATTGAAAGAGAATCCCATTCTCCTTTAGATATATCAAGAATTTATTGGTGAGGTATTTTCTTCTCGGTCTGATCGAATAGTTTTAATACTCTTCTCAGTTTATTTTCTACTTCACTATGAAATCGTTTGAACATTTCAAAAGATTCAAACTTATATTTCATAAGGTAGACGTATCCATATCTCGATAGATCATCAGTGAAAGTAATGAAGTAGTTAAAACTACCTCTGGCACTTATGCTCATTGGTCCATATACATCACTATGTACTAGACTCAGAACATCAGTGGCTCGCTCACCTTTTTTTTTAAAATGTGACTTTATCATCTTACCAAGAAAATAGGATTTACAAGTCGGTAATGATTCACAATCATTAATTTTGAGAATTTTCTCTTTAGTTAATCTGTCCATTCTATTCTCATTCACATGACCTAGTCGATAATACCAAAATAAGCATCACTGACATTATCTATTTTAAGATATTTATTGGATGTGTATATTACACTAACAAACTATGATAGAAGGCATATGTCATATTTAATTATCCACGTAAAATTATAGTACTATTCAAAATGATATTACAAATTCATCATTTATTAAAAGTTGAAACCAACTTTGGCCAAAAGACCACAGAGATGACATTTATCAAAAAGGAAGCATAATAATGATAATTATCTAACATGACAATCCTAGACTCAAAAACAACCTGAATAGTTCCTAGAGCTAGAACTAGAATAAGACTTCCATCTCCAACATTCAAGAACCATTCACCATTTCTAAATTTTCTACTGATCTGAAGTTTCTACAATGAATTACAAATGTTAATTGGACTTTCAGTATCTAATACCTAGGTCATAGTATCACACATAGAGAAATTACAAGAAGTTATCATATAAATATCTTATCCAGCAATAAATTACTACTTTCTCTTGTTCAACCTATTGGGGTCAAGGGAGGCTATATATTAAGAATAATTCCTCTTTCAGTACCCCAACTTCTTACAAAGAAGTACTCTACCTGGCTCTTATCAACCTTTGACTTTTTGCTTTGACTGGGCTTTGGAGCCCTAGCATACTGCACCTTCTTTTTGTTCTTCTTCTTTCCTTTCTTAAAGAGACGACGTCCAGAAGAAGAACCACCCACCATATTCATTGGCTCCTTTTGAAGCTGGTTATCCTTCTTAAAAGTCTACGATAACCCTAGCAAACTATGATAGTTTACTATAGACTTAGTCATTCTGTAATGGCTAAGAAAGGATAGATAGGATTTGGGCAAAGAATTCAGGATTACATCTTTTCCTAGCTGCTCATGCAAGAAAAATCTGAGTTTACTCAGGCACTCAATCTGCTAGATCATATGCAGTACATGATTAGTGACTGGCGCCCCCTTCCTCATCCATGCGTTGAAGATAGCACAAGATGTTTTACCTCTCAATGTCGTCAGGAGTGCTAAAAAACTTGTTCAATATTTGAAGAATTTTCTCTGGCTGAGCATCCTCAAATTTACGACTAAACTCATCGTTCATAGCCACCACATGATGCAATGCATAGTGGTTCTATCATTGAGCCACTTCTGATAATTATCTCTGACCACACCACGAGCATTCGAGACAGGCTCCTCAGGTGCCGGATCTATAAGT
The DNA here is from genome assembly GCA_000441515.1 of Elaeis oleifera. NCBI lineage: Eukaryota > Viridiplantae > Streptophyta > Magnoliopsida > Arecales > Arecaceae > Elaeis > Elaeis oleifera. Next base: position 129,585 of record KE505490.1, read on the forward strand.
ACATACAAGATCCTCTCGTGCTTCAAGACAATCTTGAGCTTTCGATACCAACTATCGAAATTAGATCCGATGAGCTTGTCACTGTCCAACAACGAGCGGAGCGATAAAGTGTTAGCCATTGCTGAAAGAAAAACAAGACCATATTAGTATATGAATGATTTAATCCTAAAGATTTGGACTTTAGTCTAAAGATTCTTTCACTATTTTATATGAATTTGTAGCCTCTATCTTCAATTTAAAAATTATATTAATCTCTTAGCAGGTACTAAAATCTACACAGACTACACACGGGCCCAAGTGTGGCTTGACCAACCCCTGTGCATCTATGGATAGGTTCTTAATCAATTATTTATCTAAACAATTTATAGTAATATATTTTGCCCCAGGCATCTTTTCAGCAAGTATGTGGTGCCTCCACTAAAAATTTCGATTAGGTCCAACTATTAACATGACCATACCTAGTGTATCTAACAAACGAATGCCCAGACTCGACTGTGGCTCGGCTAACCTGATCATTGATCTGAAAAACACAGTGATGTCATCATATGATGAATGATAATTTCAATACCTAATAAATACAAGGCGTGTGGCACCTCCAATGCTTATTTAGAATACTAGACCTATTATCATGCACCTTAATGGGAGACTATGACCTAGTTATTTCCATAACTTTATTATTTTAAGGACTTAATAATTTAGAAGATTTAATTAATTAATTTCAAATGAAGAGAAGAGGTTAACCAGTATATCGATAATCCTTCCACTGACTTCACCAAGTCATCGAAGAAGACTAGAAACAAGTTGATTTTAGAATACTTGAATCAGTCACACTGATTAACTTTAATGGCATAGGTCAACTCGAATCAATTAGCGATCCCATCAAAATATAATCTGCCAAAGTGGCCAGATAAGTGAGATCGATGAGAGGGTAGCTAATGCTTACCTTAGACACTATATAGGTCAGATAAACATGCCCCTAATTAAAAATCACTAATCGTACTATCGAACTTATCTTAGATATCAATTGATCGATTAGTTTCGATTTGATCAGATAAAGGACTCGGGCTCAGCCACTGAACCACAATCAGGTCCATTTTGGTATGGTCAAAATATGAACTTGATCAAGCTACAACTATTGACGTTGATCTAGAAAAATCTTGACCTAATCTAATTCAACTCTTGATTAGATTTAATCTATTTTTCTATTTAATCCATATTTATTCTAACCCTAGGTCTAATCCAGTTAGATAACCTGATTCAAGCTAACCCATAGCTCTTTGGTTTATGAGTTGTCTTTAGATCTTCAATTCTCAAATCTAGATCTTTTGATTTATATATTTTAATTCTCAATTAAGTATATAAAATTCTGTATTGAAACTATTTTAATTTGTAAAACTATTTTATGAAAGATTTTATGCAAAAGTTACATCATATGTCATTAATTTTCAGATTATGAAACTTATTTTCAAACCTGAATAATTTACATAAATTAGGAAGAAATAATCATAAATCTCTTAGATCTCATCTAAACTAATTTATGATTAGAATAATTTTAAAAGATCCTTTCACTGTTTTCTTCATTAGATATAATCACAGCGACACCCTTACCATCATAAGAGAACCCATCGATTAGATAAAAGAGGGACTTTAATCCCTACTTCTTTTATGACTGGACGGCTATGGTGATCAACTCAATCCAAGTACTTCACTACTAAAAAAATCTACACTACATATCTCATATGCAAAACATGTGTAGAATAAATAATTATAGATTCTTATCTAATCTAATTAGATCATAATACTATAATATTAAATTTTAGATCTAAACCTTAATCATATTATCACATGAATAATTAATTTTAGATCTAAAAAATAAAAAATCTATTCAAAATATATGTATGATTGCATAGAAAAATTTTAGTTCGAGATATGATCAAATATATGCAGATATATTGCTCAAATCTGATCTGAAACTCTCTCAAACAGATTCAGATCTGAGCCTGATTCAAATATCAATTATATAACTAAAATACATCCACAAAAATCTATCAAACATAGATTTAAATCTATGCATAATTAAATTTTAAATCAGAACAAAAATATGCATAGAAGATTTTGCTAAAATAGATTTTTAATAGATCAGATTCAGGGGCTGATTTTGATCTGATAATCTAATCAAAATTATATCAAAAAAATATAAAGAATATCAGATCAAAATAAGTTTAATCATATAAAAATTTGATTCAAAATCAGATCAAATAATTAAAAGAATCTAAAATTAGACGGTGTGATCATGACATACAACCTGCTCTAATACCAGTTGAAAAAATATGTGATCTGTATCGCATGGCCAGGAGGAAAATTGAATAGATTAGCATTAAAAAATTTATAATATTTATGAAATATATCTTGATACATAGTGGAAGGAAGATCAAGGTTGAAAATTTTTGAATCGACTTGCTTCGTGAGATCCGGATGTCTAGACCCTCTACTTCGCTCGCACGCCAACCAACGTAGGAGAGAGGGATGAAGAACTCTTCCGGAGGGAAGGAGAGGAGAGGCTTGAGATCAGATCTTCAAGCTAGGAAGGAGCCCACACATCACACCATGAAGGGAGAGGGAGAACGCCTAAGAGGAGAGAGATGCCCAGGAAGAGGGGACTTCCAAAGGGATCTCATGCCTAGATCACTTCTCAATTACTTGATTGATCTATTTCTCTCTTCTCTACATCCCTTCTTAAATAAACAAGAGATCTTAGATCAAATCAAATACCTTCATGGGTTATGTTGCCCAACTATGCAACCCAAGAGGGGGGTGAATTGAATTTCTAAAATTTTAAACTATTAACTTACAACAATGAGGATTAAATGAGCAGAATAAATATGGAGAGTGTAAATTATGCAAGGTGTAGAAGTTGGATGCAAGAATGCAAGAAGATGGAGAAATCTACAAACGAGAGCAAGCAAGCACACCACAAACAATAATATTTATAGTGGTTCGGTGCCAACCTTGCACCTACGTCCACTCCCCAAGTTTCTACTTGAAAATTCAAATCCACTAATCCGTATTCAATCGAATACAATGTCAGAACCTCCGACTTTAGCTATCCCTAGCTAAAACACTTATTTTTGGGTACAAACCAACCCAATACAATCCGATTCAAGATTTGG
>KE505490.1:139655-153533 GCA_000441515.1 Elaeis oleifera
GCTCTTGAGGAGTTGGTGAACTTGAAATAAAAGCTTCTTTGACTTTAAGAGGGCTCTTGTATTAGGGCTGAAATGAATGCTTTTAAGAACCTTTTCAAAACCTTTCTCTATATCTGATTTCCTCCTTTAAGTATCTTTTATAGCTTCAAATAATGGTGGAGAGTAATCTGGGCTGAAATAGAGCCGTTAAAGCACATTAAATGGGCATTAATGCAACCAAAATGGGTTAAAACTAGCCGTTGCGGAATTTTCGTCACAGGGTCGACTCATAGGGTTGACTCTTGCTCATGGGTCAACTCATGGGGTCGACTTCTGTGGAACAGAGCAAAATGACTGTTCTGTAATTTTGACTTACAGAGCAGCTGAGGTCGACTCATAGGGTCGACTCATGCTCGGGGGTCAACTCATGGGGTCGACTCACAGAGTGTGCCAGTCAAAAGTTTAGCGTGCGGTTCAGCCCTTTTTGTCATGAGTCGACTTATGGGGTCGACTCAAAATATAAACCTGATTTTCTTACAAATATACTTTCAAAATATTGAAATTACCTTCAATAGATTACACATCTTTTGTTCTTGCTCTTGAGGCTTCCGAATCAGGTCTTGATAAATTATAATTTTGCCCCTGAAATACAATAAATCTTTTTTCAAGCCAAAATCATTAGTAACCCCCTCAAATGCTTTGTAATCATCAAAATTAATTCAAGAAGCAACAGGTTAGAAATAGGACTCTCCAAGTTTGAATCAAATCTAAACTCCCTAATCCATAAGGAATCCTAAAGGATGTAGGAGAGGTGCCAACTTGTGTATCTCTCTCCATACCGCATGCCTAAGAGGACCCTTCCTTCATCTTGGTCTACCAAATAGGTGAGAGATTATCTAGGAAACATTGCTTAGTACACCAAATCTGATTTAATTCAAATTTAGATTCAATTCGAATATAATTCAAATCTGATTCAAACCAAATTCGAAAAGACTGCTAATCCTAATCAAATTAAGATTTAGGTCCAAATCTAACTTAGATAATTAATCCAATTTAGCCTTTATAAAATCAAGTCTAATTAAATCAGATCTAATCTAAAATAATTAAGACTTGAATCCAATCTCTTATAATTTCTTGAATCATTGATTTGATCAAATTCATCTTCGAAATTAAACCTGCACCTCATGTTCAGTGCTAGCTGGACATAGTGTTTAATTTCATATGACCTATAACTTAATTTTAATTAATAATTTTATATTCAATCAAGTCTCATACTTTTAAATTGAACACATAGATATTAGGTCATTTTTTTTTTACATTATTTGACTTTGTGCGTGACTCCATAGATTCGAATACTAAGCCGGTAGTATAGGAACCCCTTCCTATACTAATCGAAGTGACAATCTAACAATGATATCCGATATCTGGATAGATCAAATTATTATAAAGTAATATTCAAGAACCTAGGCATATGGTTGTCGTATAATTCTTCTCTTTGATCCTAATGCTCAAAGATGACCTAAGGTTGAACTGTCAACCCTAAATTAATTATCTACATTGTATTTAATTTTTTTTAATACTATGACAGATTACATAGATTATCCTGATCAAAATTTATTGAATTGAGATACAGTGATACATTAACTCCTATAATTTGGAGAGGTCAAGTCTATCTTGACACGCACACCAACTTCACAAGTACTTGATTGGACCTAGTAGCCTTCCGTCGCTATATTAGAAATACAGATAGTTCGACATCAAAATACAGTGAGTTTCTTGTAAGTCATCATGGTAATCTCAGATCGAAGGGATACTTATGCCTATATCTTTCATAAGCTGCCCTTGACAGCAGAGTGCTCTGCAGGTGAGTCAGTATTCGTGATGACATACTCTTATATCTCACCTGTATGCCATAATAATATCTTCTTACTCTTTGATTAAGAGGACAATCAATCCATATGGCACACAATGATCTATACTCAATAAACATTATTGTCCTTGTTAATAACGTATTATTCGATCGTGAACAAATTTAAGAACTATTCGATAAATCTTTTTTTATCGATTATATTATAGTTCTAAGGACTTCATCACAACATAAGAGTTCAAAGAAAGATACATTTTTATGATGAACTTATCAAAATAATTTTATTTATTAATAATTCATATGTAAATTATAAAGAGCACAATCATTTACAGATAGACAATTGATTTTAGGACATATTTCCTATCAATCTCCTACCAAATATCCCCTAATGAGCTGATTATTATCGATGATGCTTACTTGGAAAAGACTTTAAAGCTTGCACTTAATTCACACTCTTCTCCTCTTGATTACCCTCACAAAATTCAAGAAAATTTGGTTGGAAAGTGGTTGAACTCTCTTAAATGCAATAAATACTGAAAATAGGCTTCTTTCTCTTTGAATGTGTTCTCTCTTGTATTTGCTTGATTTCTCTTATGTCTTAATTCAATTTTCATAAGTTTAATGCCCTTTGAACTCATTTCTAGTCATTTTAGGCCATTGGAGAAAAAACTAACTGTTAAAAAAATTTTGGATGAAATAGGACTTCTGCAAAACTAGTTGTTGAACTGTTAGAGGCTCAAAAATTGATGCACAGGCTCAAGAATTGACTCACATAGAATATGAGTCGGCTTATCTTTAGGTCTTTCAAATTCAGTATTTTATCTTTTTTAAGACAGTCGGCTTATCAGATAAGGAGTCGACTCATCCAAATCCAAGAGTCGCCTCGTCATATCCTTGAGTCAGCTCTTGTAGGATGTACCAAAAATCTATCTTATGTCCCACTAAGAGAGTCGATTTGTGGTATCCATGAGTCTACTCGCAGTGCATGCCAGACCTATGTGCCAGTCTCAAAGCATGCTAGAGTCGATTCATCCAAGTCATGAGTCGACTCACTATTCTCAATTTAAGTTTTCTCATTTAATTCATCTTCAAACTTGATTTTTTTAGATCAAATACTTTCCAATTGACTTCAAAACTTACTGAAAGTGTTAGCATCCCACAAATCATTCTTAGAATAAACTTTAAAGATATTAGATCCTTTTTATACTTCAATATTTATAATCATCAAAATCATTCCTTGGATCAATAAAGTGCTTCCCTAATGTCTTGCCAACAAGGAAAACCCCCATACCTCCTTGTCTTCCTTCACCTTCTTACTTGAAAATTTGACCACTCATTTGAAGTGTGAATGAAACATCTCAATTTTCGCATCTATGGCCTAGCCTATTGTTGGTTGACGGCTCCATCCTTTTGCCACCAATTCCCACAAATGATGACATGTCGCCAGCTTCCCCAATCTATGATAAATGATTCACTCCTTTCACCTCATGAATATTGCCCTTTCGAGCTAGGATCATCTTGCTAGTCCCCTTTTGATCCTATGTCTATATTACTAAACTCAGATTTCCAACTCAATTAACCTCTTCAGCTCCTTTTGCTGAGTGAACTCAGTGGATGTATTTCTTCCATCCTAATAGTTTTTGAATCTTTTTCAAATGATGTGATGCTAACCAAGGCCCAACATTCAGTTCTTGTTAATCCCCTGAGGAGCCTCACTTCTGCAATCCATCCTCCTCTCCTTCATACACTAGTGCATCCCTATTTCCATATGGTCTAATTCCACAAAAGCTACTTTATTTCAACCTTCTGGAATCCATTATCCCATGGCTAACATGCTTGTAGGTAGAATAGTAGATGGGAATCCCTCATATTCAAATGATTGCCAGTTTATTGTCTCATCCTCTTCACTCTATAAATCAACTTTCGAGACTAAGGGTCCATTTAAATCAATCAAGATGCAAACTCTAGCATAACTTTGGAGTTCAAGTCTTTCTGTCCAAGTATCTGACCATAGAGATTTTCTACTGACCGAAGCAATCTCTAGAATTCATTCTATCCTCCAAGGTTCCATTAGAATCTCCTCCTTTCTCATCCAAATAGTAGCTCTATTAATAGGGCTTTTATATTCTTTAAAGTTAGGCCTCTAGGGCTTCATAGCAAGGACCTCATGTTGCCACCCTCTCCATCCTGTTCCAAGCAAGCCCAAGAACTCAAGATCCCTATGGAAGTTAGCTAGTTAAGGAAAGTGCCGCGATGCTTGCTTGGGCAACGATGCATAGCCATGACACCAATTTTGGAAGCCAAAAGGATATGGAACAAAGGAACGATATAGAGTAGCATAAGTCCAATTGCCTTGACCTTCAAGGACTTTTGTCACCCTCACATCATTGTTTAAAAGAGATAAAATGGGATAGAAGTGTAGCACTAGGCTACCATACAAGGGTTTAACATTGGGCTAGGTAGAAGGTTGTACCACTAGTCTATGGTAAGGATGTACCTCTAGTCTATAGTGGAGATTTCAAGTTACATCTACTCGTAGGATAATAGACTATGGTAAAAGTAAAGATAAAGATAATTTGATTGGATTGATTGTCCAAGCATCTCTCATATAGAGTACAACTTTACTATTTATACTAGTACCTAATAATTATCCACTGACAGTTGTTATCCATGTTCCTTACCTCTAGCAGCTCTGGTAACATATGTTGTTTGCCTCCTAAAACTATAGGATCATATGATAGCTACTCCACACTAGCTGTAAGATCGATACTAATATTTTATCGATTTTGGCCTATCATTAATCTTCATCTTATTCCAACATGGCTTGTGTTGGTCATCTCTAATTGTCCTATGATAGGGTCATTGTATCTTTGAACACCATTGAGATTGATTCATCCATATTGCATTATAGTGGATCATGGCTATATTAATCTTTCAGTCTACTTATCAACATTATAGTTGAATCCTCCTTCAGCCTGTTCCTTTGTACTTGATGGAATTTATCATGGATACTCTATCAAACTTGGCAAGGATCACGTGACTTTCACCTACTTGACTTTATCCACCTTGGTTCATATGCTATCTACTCATTGTAGCTTTTGGGTTATTGTGATAAACACTTGACCATTGCATAACCCATAGCCCATTGGTACTAACTTTGTAGAGATTTTTCTGCATTGGATATTGAAAGACAAAGTGGCCTGCCCTAGTTGGATACACCTCTTTGCATGTTTTCACCGATCCTTCAAAGTATGGACGAGGAATTTAAGTCCCAAGCACCTCCTTAATATCTTGCCAATAAGGGCTAACGATCATTTCTCCCTAGCTTCCTTCACCTCCCTACTTGAGAATTTGACCACTCATTTGAATTGCAATCAATGCATCTCAATCTCTTCATCCATGATCCAGCTCAATATAGTTGATAGCTAAATATTTTTACCACTGATGCCCACGAATGGTGAGCTTTGTCACCAGCTTTCCCTATCTAAGATGAATGGTTCACTCCTATTTTAGCCTCCTTTGGATGGGATACTTGCTCAATATTCTCCCCTTTGTTCGCTACCACTTCATTTTGTGTCACAAAGAACTCTGCCTCCAAAAGCTCATCCATCATAGGCCACTTTCCTTTTCTTCTATTGGGATCTAACCAGCCAAAGCCAAAATCGATGGCTGGATCATCTTCTCCACTATTGGAGTTTTCTGAGGACTTCATTCCACCTCTACTTTTCAATCACCAATCATGATTTTATTAAGTTTTACGGACGAGGAAAATTATATAGGCCACTTGGTGCAATAAGAGAGTTTAGGACTCTACTTTAGGGGTGAAAGTAGTATGGATATTATCCATCTGGATCTGTTTTTGTATCCGAATCAATTCAAATATAGATAGAAATTAGAGGATCTAACTAATACCCATATCCATATCTATATCCATCAAAGAAAATGGATATGGATATGGATAGACAACTATCTGATCCATATCCGAATATCCGAATCTATATATAATTCTATATAATTTATATAATATTTATTAATTTTTTAAAAATATATAATAATATAAATATATTATTAACTTGATTTATCATCTATTTAATAATATCTTTGACTCTATAGTCATAAAATTTAATTATATGAGTAATATATGTAATTATATCTATATTTTCAGTATCTAAATTGTATCCATATCTGTTTAAAATAAATATGGATATAAATTTTACATTCAAATAATATCTGTATTTGTATTCGTCAGACAAAATAAATATAGATATAGATATTGTGGCATCTGATCTATATCTGATCCTGTTTCAACCCTACTCTACTCAGATTTGGAGCATTGGGATTGCTACTATGTAGAAGAAAAAAGAGCCAAAAGTTTAGATCTTTATCTAATTTGCCCCTCGCAAAACTCTGGTCTTTTGGGACCATAATTGAGTAGTGACCCATATATGGATGACAAGAATAGTAGTGGAAGATGCTACTAGAAGTGTTGCTTAGGAATATGTTTTTGTATTCTAGAATTATAGTACAATAATTGGAAGCCTTATTTGACATTTCATGAAACCACTATTTGGTTGAAAGCTAATTACCACTTTAGCAATCTCATTTAAAACTTACCAATTTACTTTGTTTCTTTTATTTTGTAGGGATGCAAAGATAATGAGATAATGTTATAGCTCATGCTTTCTTGTGTTCTTTTTTTTCCTCTTTTTATCTTTTTTCGGAAATAAAGCTCTCCAAAGTTATGTTTATGAATGTATCATTTTATTGCACCAACTAAAACAAGCCACTTCTCCGAGTATGACCACTTGTAATTCAAGCCATGGCCATGATCAAACAGATCTCAAACAGTATATGGGTCAACATGTATAGTGCTAAGCAGGGCCAAACAATGGTGCTTATTATACAGTTATTTATGTAATAACTCTGGACAATACCTAAAATTTACTTGGAGGATATTATTTAGATTTTTTGGACCTATGTAAATATCCAAGATCTAGCGAATGTACAACCGATGTTGGACTAAACATAAGACTGCATGTATTCTCACAATTTATACATTAATAAAGCAATTCTTGATGGTCATATTAGGTGCACATGAGCTTACTTGGCCAACAACTAGTCAGATCTTGCATAGTTGCATTCATCATAATTTAAAGACACTCATTACTAATATAAGATTCAACAAACCCAACTCAGAATAAAGGCATTACACATATAAATAAATAGTTGTTTTGTTTAAACTAATAGCGTTTTGCTTTTCATAATTGACTAATAGTCAACCATCTAGTCCTAACAAAGCTTCTTTTGGACCCGAGGAGTCAAAGATATATACAGTAAATTCATTTATCAACAATTATATGCATCCATATATCCTTCCTATCATGTGCATTAACTAGCCAAAACTAGTATATTATAATAGTTAACATTCATCATTTATGATCTTCATATCATCCAAAAACTGAGCGCATTCATATCTCATATTTCTCTCTATATAATCTATAACCTATAAAAAAATTTAAAAAAAAAGAAGGTTGTGTTGCCTGATGAGCTGCATCTATCCAAAACAACATGGGAAGTTTGTTGTTGGTGTGGTCATTCATTAGACTAACTTTTTGTTATTACGGTCACTTTTTTGTAGGATCCATATCATTTAATTAAAAAAAAAAAGAGGAGTGCATGAAGCCAGCCATCTTTGGGCATTAACTTTCACAAATCATTTTTGACTTGTTTAGGGGACGCTGTAATGATGTATCGGAAGACAAAAAAATTCAATGAGAACAATGAAAAAAAATTTAAAAAAATACTATTTATTAGATGATTGGATAGTTGATTTATCTAAATTTTACTAAAATTTCAGTATGTTTTTCGGATATTAAAAACTATAAATTGAATGGTTTAAATCTTTGAAACACTTTTTTCTTGAATATTTCAAACATCTATACTTGATGAGATTTATTTTTCATTTTATTGTTTATTATTAAAATCCATCTTATTGGTGATGAATATTTTTTATAATATAGAACCAAGATTTGATCTTAATGATATTCGTGTAGCCTCTTGTTCAACAAGAGAAGACCTAGTGTAATCCTACCATTCTAAACAGTTGAAGATTTTGGCTGGATTAGATCCCACAGATTTTTTTTCTTTCACATGGAAGGGTTTTTCATGTTAAGAATTATGGTGTCTCTTATTTATAAGTTGCTTAGTTATTTTGTTTGTTAATCACTTGTGTGAATTGTGAAAATAATTGTTATGTGATAAATTATTGCGATATCCCATTTAATTGCATAGAGAAAGGAAATGGAGTTTGGGTATTGTTCTTTCTTGGTTGTGTTTTCCCAACACTTTTTAATCATGCTAAGCAAATGCATGGTTTGGCGCAGATGTCTACCAATGGAATCTGTCTTAGAAGACCATAGTGGAGTAGTCTACCAACCAACAAAGCTTGCAAGCAAGAAGAACTTCAGGTGGCAACATCTAGTCAACGATGGAAATCCAGGTCAATCTCCTACAACACGTTTTGAATTGGTCTCCTTGATCCCTTGAGATTTCCTAGAAATAGATCCAACGACCCGTTCCAGCAACCAGCTCGGATTGTCCGCAATAGATGCAATGATTTGGCCGTGATGTGGCCTTGAAATTATTCTGCCCCATGGCTGGTGAAGTGCCAAACCAGTTGCGCCACGGTTTCTCCACTCCCCACCCACCCCCGCCCCCCGTCTCCTGGATTAATTATTTGTTATTTGTCAAGGAAACCATGCATCTAATGTGTACGAGTTGACCTGTTGACCTGGGTCAATTTGGACTTCGTCCCTTATCCTTTTCTTCTTTTCAAAAAGAAGGAATCTGAAGTCATTCATTTAATTTAGGTTTATATAACCCACTCATAATTATAATATGTTAGGTTAAATCCTATTGAACTAGGCTTATCTCAATGAACAATAATAGATGTGACAATCTTTAACCAAAATTAAGCGTCCGGTCTTCAAAATTAAATCTGGAATTGATCAGAGATCGAGCTAAAGGTTAGCTTTAGTGCCAATTTAGTTGGTATGCATACGAATTTTAATATCTTAAAACTAACTTGAACTTGACCTGAGCTTGAAACGTGTGGACTCGGCCGGCTTTAGGTTGCTATATAGAACTGGTCGACAAAGAAATTCTTTGAGCATCGTAAGTGGCGTAGAAAATCCAACATGAAGCATATAATTTTTTTCGATTGGTCCACATAGTCATCATTTTTCAACAAGCATTTAATGCCAGTAGGTTGATTTTTTCGTTTAAAAATTTTGTATGACGAAAATACTCCTGTCTTTTAGAAAAATTATGATTTCCTATGACGTATTATAACACAGGATGTCATAATATAGTCCAAAATATTATAATATGGAAGGAACATATTTGTCCAACTACTTTTCAATGCATATTTAATGCTTACAGATCTAATTTTTTTATTAAAATTTATATGATGAAATATCTTTATTTTTTAAAAAATTATGACATTTTGTGCATATTACAGACATCCTATATTATATTATGACATTTTGTAGATAAAAATTATGATTTTGTGGATGTAGGATGTCATAATATGGATATAGAATGTTATAATTTTACCTAAGAACAGAAATATTTTTGTCATGCAAAATTTTTAAACGAAAAATCGATTTGCAAGCATTAAATGCATGTTGGAAAATAGTGACTATATGAAAGATGATGTGCTCCATGTTAGATTTTCTACACCGCCTATGGTGCACAAAGAAATTGCCCTAATTGACAAACACGACAACTGTTACAAGTGTGGCCATGTGGATTAACATCAGCAACGGCAAGCTCCCGAATTATACAGTCAGAATCCTATTAACTGTTCATCTAGAAAAATACCATCGTTATCGTAAAGAATGCAACGTGAAGAGTTACGCAATGAGCTTCCAAGTTTTTGCAAAAACTATGTTTCCGGTGCGCCCATGGTTTTCTTACTTTTTTTCTTTCTTTCTTTCTTTTTGAAAATCAAACTACCTGTTTTTTTCTCGACCAGCATTTCATATTATGTCGCAAGAGGGCATTTTCTAACGTGATTCGTATAAACATTCACAATTTTCTATAATTTCTGCCAATATGAACTGATATATTCTAAAATAACAGTTGGTATCATATCTATTTATCATTGCTGTAAATCTCCAGACTAACATCAGTCACTCACGGACGTGAACGTTAGATCTGGTTAGAGAGGTGCTTTCTCTTAAAATAGCAGTTGGTATTATATCGGTTGGTGTGAGAAATCATTTGATGTCAAGATATTGGAGTTGACGATAAAATAGGCCTCTCGAATGAGAGACTGCAAAAATATTCAAATTGGAGGTAACTCCGACGATGACTTTCTGACACTCCAGTCAAAATTATTACATACCATTTTTGGGGGTCCTTATTTATCTCTTTTATAGTAGAGAGTTAGAACTTCGATTGGCAAGTCGGTTGATACGATCCCGCACAATCAGGGCACGATTCATTGGGTACAAGATTGTCGCTCGATATTTTCGGAATATGACAATAGTGGTTGCCTTATCGGTTTAACGACAGCTATTGCCTGCTGAGTATCATATTTTGAATGAAGTTGTCAATCTGGATGCTGTAGGGATGAGGACTGGTCGCCGGCAACTAGGAGTCGGCCGCCTTGTGCTATTATTAAAAATAGTTCCGTGATGCATAAGTGGTCGGTCGATAAAGAATCTTCGATGATAACGTGCAGAGGTTGCCAAGTCGCTGTCGACGAGTAAAGCTCTGATCAGACAGTCTCGAAGGATTAATCGACGAAAATAGTTACTGACCATAAATCGTCAGAGAAGATAGTGGCCAATCTTAGGTCATTGAAGATCACTGTTGATGGGTCTGTTGGACACAGTCATTTTAGACTCTGTGTCTTTTTATAAATTCAGTCCATATAAAATTTTCCAACATATGTCCTCTACTCTCGAATCCGACTTCAACTTTCATAGAAAATTTTGATTTGAACATCGGAGGATACTTGTCGGAGCCACTTTTGATTTAAATTTTATGCAGGTCATGCTCCTGGGAGGCCCACCTTATTATCTACTTCAGTGTCCCAACGTCGAGCGATTTCTCACACTAACAATGTCTATTGTTGTTGTAAATCTCGAGACTAACATCAGTTGCTCACCGACGTGCACCTTAGATGTGGTTAAAGAGAGACGCTTTCTCCTGGAACAATCTACAAATGTCTATTTATCTTTGTTTATTTTTTCTTTTCTTTGTTTTTTCTTGCATGGAACAAAAAAAGGCTTGCAGTGAAGGGATTACTCACCTTTGTTTATTGTTCGTGAGTAGCTAAAGGGTTCTTTGAACTCATTCAACTACAATCTAAAGTAGATAAGTTCAACCATCTAATAAAGCTTAATTAAAATGAGCTAGCATAAAGACGACAGAGGTGGGAAGGCAGGAGACTGATCTGCACAATATTTACTCATATTTAGCAATTTAGAAATGCAGCATCCAGAATCTCTGATTAGCAAATTGAGAGCTGTGACCATTAGGATAAGCTCCAATTTACGATAGGCATGAACACTATCTTTAGAAAAGTTAGGGAATGGCATAAATGCTCATAAGCATACAAAATAACGGAAACTCGGATCAACTCAACAATAAGCTCATTCACAATGAAGTTTAGTGGAGTTTACAAGTAAGCCAAGCTTGATCATGTGTTATGTTGTAAGCACATTCTTGTGCATGAGTACACCTTTCGTAATATTGTCCACGTAACTCACTACTTAGCTCTGCTTATTTGCTCATCCATCATAATAGTTGATATTTTAGGACCATTAATTAGTTATGTTCCCAATAATTTGGGATTCTGACGGCGTGAATCTGAAAGAAGCGTATTGTTTTGATATTTTTAGGCCAATTGATTGTCCTAGAATTTGAACCAGGCCTTCACATTTGGCAGCCAAAGCCTTTTACTACCATACTCAGGAATGGCCCCAATTTATATTTCAATGTATGATCCATGCAAAATTCTTTGTGCACTGCAGGTGGTGTAGAAAATCTGACACGGAGCACACCGTTTCGTTTGATTGATCCACGTAGTCATCATTTTCAACATATATTTAATATCTGCAGATTGATTTTTTTTGTTTAAAATTTATATGACGAAATATCTCTATTTTTACAAAATTATGATATTTATATCTATATTATGATATCCTACATCCATAACATGCACATGATGTCATAATTTTTCTAAAGAATAGAGATATTTTCACTATTCAAAATTTTCAAACAAAAAAATCAAACTGTAGGTATTAAATGCGCGTTGGAAAGTGATTGGACAAAAATGCTCCTCTTATATTATGATATTTTAAGTCGTATTATGACATCCTGGACTATATTATACTATAGAATTTCACAATTTTTTTCAAAAAGTAGAGATATTTTAATTATACAAATTTTTAATAAAAAAATCGATCTACAGATATTAAATATGTATTAAAAAATAATGACTATATGAACCAATTGAATGAAGCGATGCACTCCACGTTGGATTTTCTACGCCTACGGTGCACAAAAAATTTCTCAATGATCCATAAATACAAGTTGGGACACTGAAATATCTTAGTGCTTTTAAATTTTCTCCAACCTGCTATCTTGTTTGACATGACGTAGTATTCTGGGCCCATCTAAAAATTGATATATGCTAAATTGAGATATATATCAATTTTCAAATCCCTATTCTATATTAATATATTAAAAATATCAGTTATTTAAAACAAATATAATCACCGGTAATAATAAAGGCGTTAGTGTAAATATACAAGTAATTAGCAACTTAGAGTATAAGATACACAAATAAAATTATAGAAATTTATTCATGGCTAATTGAGCAACGAAGCAATGAAAAGCACAGTAATTTCCATCCCCATTTATTTAACTAGGTCCCGAAAGGGTGAAGAAAATCAAATCTCTTCGGTTTAGGAATGAACCAAAAGACACTCCATTGCAAACCATATATTTCTTCTTCTTCTTTTTTTGGGTAAAGAATATATTTCCTAATAGATGGAATTACTAAGGGAATGCGTTGCCTATGTTTCGCAAAATTGCTAGTTTTCACTCAACCACTAGCCTTTCAGTAACATACGAAAATAGATGATTTATTTAAATCATGGAAGCTTCGAACGGGACTCTCACTCTTGTATTCCGTCTGATTTGAGTTATATTTTAAATGCTGATATTCTTGGTTTACATTTTTCAGAGATTTTGATTTCAGGAGATAGCCTTCTCTTTTGTACCAAATAATAACAATAATAACAACAATAATAACAACAATGGGTGATTTACCAAGTCATGGAAGATCCGAATTCGAAAAATCGAGAAAATATCATGTTATTATGAAGATTGAAAAAAAAAATGCATTATTTTATTTTTGAGGTAAACTAGTGCACCGGTTCTCATTCTCCTAGTTTTATATTTCCGTGTGCGGCGACCAGCAGTCCCTTGATCCCTTCCAACCTGCAGATCAAAGACAAGCAACCGTGTTGAAAACACCATCCTTTCCTCCCAACTTCTCGTCCTCCGGATCCTAAACTCCCGACAAGCTCACCTTTGCTTTACGATTTTCGCCCAAGGGCATACGTTGTCCGATTGGTGGAGTTGGTTAATTTTACGAAGCTCATCTAGAACACCGTACGTGAAGGGCCCGTGGCCTGCGCATGCCTTCCCATCCACGGTCCACCTGCGGACGTCATCTGGATAGCGTATGCATCCCTTATCCCAAAAGAAACGTTGTTCAGTTTAAAACTAGAGAAATCCTTTGTGCTCCGCAGGGAGTATAGAAAATCCCGATCGCATTGTTTTATACGATTGTTCTACGTAATTATTATTTTTTAATATATATTTAATTTTATAATTTTATTTTTTCATTACAAAATTTTATATGATAAAATATTTTATTTTTAAAAAAATTATAATATTTTATAATATATTATAATTTTTACAATATGATATAAAAATTATAATATTTTATG
>KE505490.1:174308-187587 GCA_000441515.1 Elaeis oleifera
TGATATCTAGCAGTATGTGGTGGCAACCCATCAGAACTGAAGACGAACCTCTCGGTGCGGCTACCTATGTGATTGAGTTCCTCTATCATGAGTCCCGACTGAATTAGGGTTAAGGTGAACTCATCAAACCCAACATCAGTCATCTGAATCAATCAATTGATCCGAATCCAATGTGAAACCCCAATGAAAAACTCTTTTCCATTATTTCACTCTGTCATGGCCATGGGCTTAAGGACTCGATCTTCGATCATCATAGGACTACTCCTCTCATCTACCGAGGTTGATAGATCCCATCTTGATGCGATCTGGTTCCTACAATGAATATATTACAGCCAACATACACTTCAGGGTTTCGGATGGCTAGGAGACCGAGTTATGGTGTAGTCAAACTATAACACACTCAAGGTGAACCATCGATGCACCTCAGGTCAAAGAACTAGACACACAACTGCAGCATTGAGCTAGTCATCGACGAGAAGGTAGACTTCCTTATGACTGCTCGAGGTGGTCACGCTCAGTACTTTCATTCTCAACGAATACCTGTACTTTCACTCTGGTGTCTTCACACCGTAGACTCAAGACTCATCTACCCTAGGAAAGCAATCGTACACCAATCTTTCGGATCGATCACCATCCTCGTGATGATCCTATGGTCAGGAGCAGTTTATGAGTTAGTTATGTAAATTCATGCCTTAAATTTTAACTCTTGAAAATATGAATTAACATTCCCACTAACTCAAAGGATGTATCACAGACACAATGTACATAATGTGATAGAAGAATAATCCTTTTATTCATTTATAGTCACAATTACAATTTTGCCCTTAGATATGTACAGGAATGTGTCAGCTGATCTGGCATCTAGGGGACATATCTAACATAGACACCCCCTTAGTAGGGTTCACAGGCGATGGTATACCTATTGAAGGGGTTATCACATTGCCCGTAATCATCGATCGAACCTCTCGACGATCGATGGCCCAGTTGGACTTTCTAGTGGTATGAGCGCCCTCTACATATAATGCCATCATTAGGCACCCAGGCCTGAATGTCCTTCGAGCGATAGTATCCACTTACCACCTCAAAATGAAATTTCCAACGCATAAGGGGTCGGTGAGGTCTGGGGGGATCAGATCTTGGTGTACCAATGCTATACCATTTCACTTCGAGATGTCAAACAACCTGAAGCTTATCCCATTGATGGGCTTGACACCCACAATGACCTAACGGAAGAACGTGGGGAGCTTATCAAAGATCTGGATGCAATCCCGCTAAATGATAAGAACCCGAGACACATGGCATGAATTGGATCCAAACTGGACCTAGAAGTAAGACAACAACTTATTTCTTTTCTGCAGAAAAATACAGACATTTTGTCTGGACTCCTGTCGATGTGCCCGAGATCGACCCCACGATCATGATGCATCGGCTAAGTATCAAGCTCACTTATCGGCTAGTCAAATAGAAAAGAAGGAACTTCGCCCCCGAACGATAAAGAGCAATGGCTGAAGAGGTGGAAAAGCTACTGAAAGCCAATTTTATTCAAGAAGTAACTTATCCCGACTGGATTGCTAACGTTGTCTTAGTGAAAAAGGCAAATGACAAATGGCGGATCTGTATAGATTTTATAGATCTAAATAAAGCATGTCTAAAGAATAGCTATCCTCTGCCCTCAATCGACTAGTTGGTAGATGCTACTTCAAGACATGAACTCATCATCTTCATAGATGCCTTCTCAGGATACAATCAAATCCCAATGACATCTAAAGATGAGAAAAAATCATCTTTATTACTGATCGAGGTCTCTTTTGTTACAGGATTATACCCTTTGGCCTAAAGAACGTAGGTGCTACTTACCAGCACTTGATAAATAACATGTTCGAACATCAAATCGATCGAAATATGAAGATCTATGTAGATGATATGCTTGTCAAAAGCAAAACTTCGTGCTGCCATATGGACGATCTCAAAAAGATCTTTGCCATACTTTCAAAATATTAGATGAAGTTGAATCCAGCAAAGTGTACCTTCGGCGTAACTTCAGAAAACTTTTGGGATTCCTACTGTCAAGTCGAGGTGTGAAGGTGAACTCGAAGAAGATCAAAACCATCCAGGACATGAGTCCTCTGAAAACTATAAAAGAGGTCCAAAGTCTCATAGGACGGGTAGCAACACTCAACCGATTTGTGTCCAAATCAGCTGAGCGATGCCTCCCATTCTTCAAGATTTTGAGACAATCTAAGGATTTTTTATGGATCCCACAATGCAATCATGCCTTTAAAGAGCTGAAGAGCTACTTGGCTTCTCCACCACTCAGTAAGTCAAAGACGGGCAAAGAACTCTATTTATACCTAGCAGTGTCGTCGGTCGCTATAAGCTTTGTTTTGGCTAGAAATAAGAAAAGTTCAAAAGCCCATCTATTATGTGAGTCGAACTCTCCACGATGCAGAGACCCGGTATATTAAAATGGAGAAACTCATCTTTGCCCTTATTATTTCTGCCTGGAGACTTCGGCCCAATTTTCAAGCACATCCAGTCATGGTTATGACCGATCAACCCTTAAAAGCGGCCTTACATCGGTCAGATATTTCAGGATGATTGACAAAATGGGCGATCGAACTCACAAAATTTGGGATGGAATTCAGACCTCGATCTTCTATTAAAGCACAGGCCTTGGCTGATTTCATTGTAGAATGTATTATTCTTGAAGACCCAACGAAGTTGGAAGTGGCCAGAGGAACAGAAACACCCAATCTGAACCTGCTCCATAAATGAAATTTTTGGACCATGAATGTGGATGGATCAGCCAATTCTATTGGATCCGGTGCAGGCCTTCTGGTTTCAGGATCGGACGAGTTCATCGCGAAATATCCCTTATAGTTCAATTTTTCTGTGACGAACAATGAAGCTGAATACGAAGCCCTCCTAGCCGAATTAAGAATAGCACGGGGGCTAGGAGTCAAAAAGCTGAGGATTTACATTGACTCACAATTGATGGCCGGAAAGTCAAAGGAGAATATGAAGTGCGAGAGGAAAACATGAAAAAATCTCTCTCGAAGGTAAAGAGTCTTACCTCCACATTTTCTGATTTAAAAGTTCAACAGGTACCTCGGGTGAAGAATTCAAGAGCCGATCTGCTTTCCAAATTAGCAACCTCTACACCGGGTGATCTCCCCAAACATACGTTCTTTGAAGTATTAGAAAGACCAAGCTTTGAAGACCCGACCTATATTCTACAAATGGAAGAAGAACCTAGCTGGATCGATCCTTTCATCCACTTCCTGAAGGATGGGATTTTGTTGGCAGATTCAAAAGAAGCCAAGAAAATTAGGCATCAAGTTCCTCATTATATCCTCCATGAAGGTAAACTTTATCGATGATCTCTGTCTTTACCGCTCTTCCGATGCCTCCGCCCCTTTTAGGTAGATTATGCTCTTTGGGAGGTGCATGAGAGGATATGCGAGACCTATGTGGCTGGAAAGTCGTTGGCTTATAGATTACTATGATAGGAATATTATTGGCCTACAATGCAGGATGATACCATCAACTTTGTCAAGCATTGTGACCGCTGTCAGAGGATTGCTAATGTTCTGCACCAGCCAGCCATCCCACTGACCCCGATTATAGCTTCTTGGCCCTTCGTGCAATAGAGAATGGATATTCTGGGTCCTTTCCTCTGACTTTGAGACAAAGAAAGTTTCTACTCATGGCAATTGACTATTTCACTAAATAGATAGAGGCCGAGCCTCTGGCCCAAATTACCGAGGCAAAGGTAATATAGACTTTGTTTGGAAGTCCATCATTTGTAGGTTTGGCCTCCCATGAGTATTGGTTACAGATAATGGATGATAATTTTCTAGATTAAAGTTTGCTGAATTCTATCAAGAATGAGGCATCTCTCAGTATTTTACATCGGTAGGACATCCACAAGCAAATGGTGAGGCCGAAGTCACCAATCGGAGTATTTTGCAGGGACTAAAAGTTAGGATTGATCGAGCCAAGGGAGCCTGGGTTGATGAACTCTATAGCATACTGTGGGCCTACAAAACCACCCAGAGGATCCCTACAGGTGAGACTCCCTTCAACCTTTCTTTTGGAATAGTGACTGTCATACCGGTGGAGGTCGGACTTTCATCATTCTAAGTCGAGAATTAAAGCGATGAAGCCAATACAAAAAATCTTCGGGCAAATCTAGATTTATTGGAAGAAGTCTGCGAAAAAGCATGAGTTTGGATGGCAGCTTACCAACAAAAGATGGTCTGATATTATAACTCCCATGTCAAGAATAAGAATTCAGAGTCGATGATCTAGTCCTGCACCAGACTAAGATCTCTCAGCCTGCAGAACATGAAAAGTTGGCTCCTAGATGGGAAGGTCCTTACTAAGTGGAGGACATCGATAGACCAAGAACCTACTGTTTAAACAACTGAATGGAACACTCCTACCCACCAATGGAATTCAAAAAACCTTCTCATGTATTATAAATGATGTATCTGGTCAATAAAAGTGTTCTCTCTTTCTTTTTGAACCATCATATTTGCCAGATTGATCTCCGACCCAATTCGATCCTCCTCTCTCCTCTCAAAAGAAGCCTCCATTTATTCGGTGGAAGTACAAGTGAAGTTCTCATCTATTTGGTGGAAGTGTAAAGGAAGCCCCACCTATTCAGTGAGAGTGCAAGTGAAGCCCCTACCTATTCAGTGAGAGTGCAAAGAAAGTCCCCACCTATTTGATGGAAGTACAAGTGAAGCCCCCACCTATTCGGTGGGAGTGCAAAAGAAACCCCACCTATTCGGTGGGAGTACAAGTGAAGTCTCCACCTATTCGATGGGAGTCCAACCTCCATTTATTCGATGGAAGTGTAAAGAAAGTCTCCACCTATTCGATGAAAATGCAAGTGAAGCCTCCACCTATTCAATGGGAGTACAAAGGAAGCCTCCATCTATTCAGTGAGAATACAAGTAAAGCCCTACCTATTCGATGGGAGTCCAAATAAAGCTCCACCTATTCGGTAGGAGTGTAAGTGAAGTCCCCATCTATTCGATGGAAGTACAAGTGAAGCCCCTATTATTCGATGAAAGTACAAAAAAAGCCTCCACCTATTCGATAGAAGTGCAAGTAAAGCTCCCACCCATTCAATGGGAGTATAGAAAGCTCCCGTGACATTACGAACGCCCGCACTATCAAAGATCAAAGCTCTGTTATTTACATATTTGTTGAGTTGTGATTGTATCACAAATTTTTCGTACATGCCCTCCACGTTTACTCGACAGTCAGACAAGAGCTACTCATTAGAGGGTCATACCCTAGGTTGCATCGGGATACGTTGCTCTCCTGACCCCAAGTGGTAACAACTAGTTTCAAGGCTATCTATCGTGAGTCCGATCTATGGAAGTCATCGAACTCCAAGCCCAGCTACTCCACACCCCCAATAGAGAATGCCTAGAATTATTCTACTATGGCTTGGAGGGAGGAAGCAAACAATCTAAGCTAAATCGAAGAATAAGCTCTAAAAAATGCCCGTGAGACTATTGCTAATAGAGTCGAAGTCAAGGCTCATCCAAGGATAAGCCAAGACCGAACCTAAGCTGGAAATAGGATAATCTACAAAGATAAAGACCTAGAGACCCTTCTAAAAGTCTGAAGGCCCTTATGATGGGAAGATTCTGGATAAAGAATTTTCATCGACCTAACTTAA
The DNA here is from genome assembly GCA_000441515.1 of Elaeis oleifera. Lineage (NCBI taxonomy): Eukaryota > Viridiplantae > Streptophyta > Magnoliopsida > Arecales > Arecaceae > Elaeis > Elaeis oleifera. Next base: position 180,007 of record KE505490.1, read on the forward strand.
CTAGTACAAAACAACCAAATACAACCAAAAATGAAACTACAACAAACCAGATGTGTGCAACATAAGTTCTATCATAGTTCAAATGTTGTATGTATGATGATTACAAGGTAAACATCATGGCAAAGGTGATTATACAAACATGAGGAAAATAAAAAAAGGAAGATAGGAGCTAATATTTGTCCTACTTCATTGCACGGTGGTTTCTCCACTCACCGCCCATTGAGTCCTCACCAATCTAGCTGGGAAGCAACACGCCATCGGCAACGTGGGTAAAGCCGGTACCAATAGGCCATTGAGGGTCCTAGGCATGAGGTCTCCAGATAGTGAAGATTGTGGTCTGTGTCGAAAACAATCGCGTGGCCAGCTGGCCATCTCTCTTGAAAGCACATGCTCTACACAAACATCATGAGAGACCATCATCGAAGCCATACCCAACCTGGGCATGGCACTGGGATAGTCCCTCAAGGCTGTGGATCTGCTCTTCCCACGAGTAGGATGGCTCCAACACCTCCCAAGCCAAACTACTCCACCATTAAGTGATCCCTCTTTCTTAGATGATAAGCAGCGAGCACGGCTAGAAAGAATGGCACTTATGGAGAAAATTTTCATCGCGCATCTATGGTGAGAGGTGCGGCCTCACTGCTCCATAGCACTCGAGATGTGGAGCTCCTCTCAAATATCCTTTTCTTATAAAGAAAAAGTCAAAGTTAAGAATCTCACAACCGTATCTATTAATCGATGTGTTATGGTGACTACCAGTTAATAACAAGCTTCACTCCAGCTAGCATGCACTTAAATATAGATGTAAAACAGTCATGTTGTCTTATTGCACTCTTCTCGAGTTCTAAAGTGATGAACATCCGAGCTGAGAGCAGAAGCACGTACGTGTCCTAGAAGTCATGCACGAGACCCCTAGTCAAAGCAGTGCTCACCATCTCCAGTCGGCATACACGTGAATGTCACCATTTGATATCTGAAAATGGAGGAAATATGTTGAGCGAGAGTACTGGGCTTTGATCAAAATGAATTCTCATTAATGTTCAAACGAAATTAATTCCTATGGAGTCTATGTCATCTAAATCACCGACTCTGCCTTTTAAGGCAAACTCTACAAATAACAACCCCACTTCCTTAGATTTCTCAAATTTCACTACAGAGACATAACGCACTGCAGTGCTTGAATACATAAGTGTTCGGTTTGTATATAAAACCTTTGACTTAGGTAGTGCCCCAGCTTAATCAAAACTTTTCTTATTCACAATGGTTTTAAGTAAAGGAGAAGCATCAGATGGAAGAACTTCTGGTGCCTACTCGAGTTGCTGAAAGAATTAATCTCTTTTTCTCGAGGACTGTGTAATAGAGATTTGGGTGCCGACCCACCCAAAGGAGTTCACTCCAGACTTTCTAGTATCCGACCTCCAATTAGGCCGAAACCAAAGTCAAGTTGGGATACCAGATCGAGGATAAGTGCAAAATCAGGGTCAGACTAGAGATGAATCTAAGCCTAGAATGGGATTGTCAGCCCCAATTAAATCCTTGTCAAGTTTCGCAATGCTGTTACTTGGGATGCGAGACCTTTAAAGTAGAACGTTAAGACATATCATTGGTCTAGCGAATGTGAAAATTAATGAAGCATGTCGGAGGGAAGGATCACAAGGGATTGAATGAACATAAAGTCTTAAATGAAGCATTTCATATTAATCTCAGAAAATTATAGTGAAGACAATGAAAATAAAAGAGAAGGGGTTCGTCTTTGGCCAATGGAAGTTATAAGGCAAGAGTTCTTCCTGATGATCTCCTAAGACCAAGAACAAGGATGATGGTCGAACTCTCTCGTTCTTCAGATCCGATCTCTAGAATATTGAGAAGATCGACATCTACCTCAGAAAAAGTTCGAAGACGTGTGCTTTGCATTCTCCAAATCCAGCTTTGAAGGCTTGACGAGATGCACTAGCAATTCGGATAGCCGCTTCTTTCCGGACAGCCTCAAATAAAAGCTTACTTTGGGTCCTGCCTTCGACGGTTTTCTTCTCGACTTTGCTTTCTATCTGTTTAATGCGAAGCTCCACCATCTTTGATCTTTCCTCTCTGATCATCTTGAGGAGATCGGCCCTAGCATGTTCGGACGAGGCAAACTCACATCGAAAATTGGATGATAGTTTTTGTTCCTTTTAATTGTCCAATCACGATCAGAAACCCTCAATCATTCTGAATGGAGTTCTCCTTCTAGCTATTTATTTGATCAACTGATCCCCATTGGGCAAGCACTTTCTCCGAACGTAGTTCGCCCTTAAGTTGACTTATTCTGATGGCTGATTTTCACTGGGCTTCACTTGCGGCTTTGGCAATCGCATCCCTTTCCTTGACTAGTTTACGCTTATTGGCAATATAATCACATAAATTTAGTCGAGAACCTTCATGGATATGATCCATTTCGGTCGAGAGGTCCTCACACTTCTTCGTCATGACCAGCAGATCCTATTCGGCCTTGGCCATAATTTTCTTGCTCTGATAAGCACCTTGTGTAGCGCATCAACTTGTGGTTGGATGGGCAATGCCGATCTTATGATTGAAAACTGGTTCGTTACCTATGTTGACCCGACTGAAAGCAAACGGTAACATCAGGAAAAGCCATTTTCACAAAAGAGGGTAATGCTAATAAGAAGAGAAAATAAAATTTTCTTTTCATTAATTCAAAATATTGTTTACATTGCTCGGGCATAAACAGATATAGTTATGTCCTAAGTTTTTCTAACCTTAGTCTGGGCCACGAAGGGCCTTGAGACACCTTCAGTGGGAGATGTCCCTGCTGAAGCTTAAGGTGCGGTAGGTGCTACTTCGGCAAGGGCCATTTCAGATAGGCCTTTAGCGGATGATGGGGCATCTGCCGCGGTCGCTTCAAATTCCTACACCCCTTCAATCTCAACTAGAACCAAATACCCTCCGATTCCTGCCTCTTCAGTGTCCTCCAAGAAAGACAAGTCAAGATTCAGAAAATGCTTCGTGACCTTCATCCAGTAGTCCTTCTTACCTAGAGCATATGCCTCGACGGCAAAATTCACCTTAATTTTAATGAACTTGGTGGATTTGTGAAAGGCCTCCACAGCTGACCGCCCTGCCTCAGCGACTTTTCTCTCCATCTTTTTTTCGACTTCAAGAACTTCGGCCTACACTGCCTGACGTCTCTCTCTCTCTCGACAATCAAATCTGCTTTGGCTTCCTTTTGGCCTCTTCTTTATCTGCCTTTGTCCTTTCTAATTCAATCCTTAGCTATTCGGCTTCGGCTTCAGCATCCCTTAGCCTTTCATGTGCCTCAGCAAGCTTTGACTCTACTTCTCATATCGAGATAATAAAAGCCACAACCTGATGTCCCAGTAGAACTAACTAAACATGGATCAATAAAAATACTAAGAGTTCAAAGAAGAGTTCAAAAGAACTCACCCGGACTATGGAAGATACCGATTCCTTCTGTCGCAGCCTGAGATCTTATTGTCCTATTTTTGAAACATTAGGCACATGTAACATCCCCTCCAAAGCCCTTCGGGCATTGTTGTAATTCTCTATAGTGGTGTTGTTGGAGACTTCAGCTAAATACTCCAACGGACCCACTTGATTAGGAGAGTCAGTTAACATCACCCCTCTTTGAGGGGTAGGAAGGACCTCTGGACCAGAGATAGTAGCTTCTAGAGGTGGCATGGAAGGGGTATCAGCTGGTGGTTGGGACGTTGAAGGTGCTCCCCTAGCACAAGCTCTCGCAGGCCATGATTTCTTCGCAACCCCATTGCAGCTAGAATGGCTCCCTTCCTCTTTTGTTGACATTGGGTGCCTCTTTTTTGAAGCACCTCAGCCTCTCACTAGGCACTTGCCTTTCGGAGCACCTCCATTTCTTCCGATCTCATCCCTTCATAGTCCGATAGTTAACGTATCAAAAGACTAAATGAAAAGAAAAAGTTAGGGCCGGTCGAACTGACCTTCAGGATCGACCAAACTTAGCCCGGCACAGAAGAGGACCTGCTCTAACAGCAGCTCCTTCACGGGAGAGATCTTATATTCCCACAATATCTTAGAATTACGAAGATCCTCTCCTTCCAACTTCAGGATATCGAATATAGCCTCTTTTGATCGGCTTCAGTTTGGTAACATTAATGACCCAAGAAAAGGACTCGAGACAAAGAAAAATCACTCCTTCCATCCGTAAATGGAGGTAGGAGCCCCCTTTAGCAGGGTAGAAACATCCTATAGGAGAGAAATGTACCATCAATCCGAGATACGCTTCTTTAAGATAAAAAATGATCGAAAAAGAGAGATAGAAGGGCAGACACTGGCCAAGGAGTAGGCAACTATGAACCCTATCATGAAGCGAAAGGAATTGGGAACAGGGGAACAAGGGGAGAGATTGAGAAAATGGAAGACTTCTGTGATGAAGGGATGTACAGGTAATCGAAACTCGGCTCGAAATGACTCCTCATAAAGGCTTATCCACCCTTTCGGAGGTTATCAATCCTGCCACCAGCACCTAGAGATTCTAGCTTAAAGGAAGTCGAAATCTCGAAGCAAACCCGGATCAAATCTAACTCCCTTGAACCAATGAACGACTCGATTGTGTCGGGCACCATTTCCTCCAACACTTTTGCTCGGCGTCAAAAAATGGCTAGAAGATCAGCTCCCAACAGAACACTCGGTGCCTGCCATTAAAAATTTGAGAAAAAATGAAAAGAGAAAGTGATGGGAAGAAATAAAATCCACCTGTCAATTGAAGGAACAAAAAATAGAGGGGAGGATGCCGGTGAAGGCGACTGGTGATCTGGAGAGCTAAGAACAAAAAAGCTTCTGAGAATGAAAAACTCCCTAGAGCATACTCAAAATGTTGAAAGAAAAAGTGTGTGCCCTAAACTCTATTTCTATGGAGAGCAGTCGGCGATTCAAATTTAAAATTTCAAACAACTAATTATTAGGCATTTATCAATGCCCCTCTATTAGCCAATGCAAATCAAGAAACGGCCCATAATAGAGAGCCCTCAAAATGAAGTGCACGCTGCCCTTCGAACCCCATGCAAATTAATCCCTCTTTTTCGATCATTAATGGCTTAATAACCCGATAGTCTCTCATATTGAGGAAATGCCCTGTCTATTCCAAATGAGTGTATACTTTCTATAATTTGCTATACTCCCATCCTCCGAACCCTTTAAGCTTTGGACTCTAGAATAGAAGGGCATGTGTTGGGGGGGCAATACGTTAGCCACTACAAATTAACAAGGATGGTTAAGGCCCTCAACCTTGCTTAGCAAGGTGCATCTTGAGATTTTGTTAGCGGTTGGCCTGGAAGAACCACCAACTAAGTGTCCTTGAGGAGTGCCCACAAGAAAAGAAGATGGATGACACCACACATTGCTGGAAGGGACAGAAGTGATCCTCCCATAGGGGTTCAATAATAGGACCCGCCTTCATCAACCGTTGGACAGAACTGATCCCCTTTATAGGGGTTCGGCATGACCTTGTTCTCCTCGATCCCAATCTAAAATTCAAGCAGAAGAATGTCCGACGATCCTCCCTATTGACTCGAAAGGTTCTATCATCTGATCGTATCTCTCTGCTCACCTGTCGCATACCATATCTTATCATTGCCTCTTTCATGGCTAACTGTATGTGGAGCCAATTTATGGCTGCTGTCAAAGATATTTAAATATCTCATATGACTCTATACGATAAGGTACAGTCATAACGACCCTTTATCTTTTCACCTTTGTCCTTAATCCTCTCTTGAAAGGACTTTGGCTAAAGTGATGGCACCGATCCCCTAATCCAGCCACATTTCTCATGCCTTATCGAACCATACGGTGGCCAATCCCTCTCCCCCTAGGATAATTTCTGGGTATCAAGTATTGAATCAAAAAAGGCGAAACTATTCTCTAAGATTCTTGGCCAATCCTTACTCCTAATCAGACCAGGGGTTTTTTACTATTACAACTAATCATTCTTATAAGGTTAGTTTCTATAATATCGACCCTTCGAATAGGATCCTGTAGGAAGCCTTTCGATGTTCGTATCCTCGCTTCGATCTTGATCCCTACCAACTAGTAGATGGACGAACTCGAGTCAATCGACCAATCCCCCTCTTTGGCTAATGCCCCCCATTTAATAGTAGAAACTTCTATTGGTCCCCCGACTTCAGCATTCAAGAAGGGATCGAGCACTGGATAGCAGACAACCATCCCACAAACAGGCCCAAGGATTAATAATGATTTTATCTAAACATGTCAAGTCAGGATACATCATCGCCATCCCAGTCGCCGCCCACGTGCCTACTAAGCCCATGTCATGTCACCCCCTTTATTGGCTGCATGTCAGGCAAAAGATGACTTACTAACTAATATAATTTATATGGCTCATGATCATTAATCCTCCTATAAATGGAGGAAAGAAAGAGACCCCCAGGTATACCCTGTGTGTGCTCAATACATCCTGTGCTCTTTTGCAACTCCCTCTCATTCTCCTTTGTTGTGTTAGATTCCGGATTTGACTGCCGGCGGGTCCTCGTCGGAGCCAACTCCGATCAGGACTTGTGTTGTAGGAACATTGCTCCGATGGTCCTAGACTTATTCTAGTCATATTCGTACATGGTCAGAAATCTTCCGCAATAATAAAAAGTAGAATCAAAGTAAATTCAAGTACATCAGTGATAATATACACTTAGGACTTTGAGCCTTTCCTAGAGATTGAGCTTCTCCTTGGATGTAATGGTGCTGGATTGTCCCTTCCCTTGCACTAGCTTCTCAATCAAATGTGAAAGGTACATGTTACTAAAAAAACACAATAAGAAAAGAAAGGTGCAACTTCTTCAATATCCAAGATCATAGATAGTGCATAGTATATGCAAGTGTTGCTGCAAATTCTGCCTCAAAGGTCAGTACGACTGGAGTGGACGGCGATGGTAGAATGATGGTGGCTGAACTTGTAAAAAAAGTCCTTAACTGGAGTTGGCTCTAATAGAAATCCTCTGACACTCAAGTTAAAACTCAAATGAATAAGAAGAGTGAGTGAGAGAGAGATTACATACCTTGAGGGTCTCTTGTGGACCTCTATTTATAGGTAAAGGCTGAAGAGCCATAAGGAGGAAGAAGAATCAGGTAGTTAGCATTGCCTTATTAGATGATATATGCTTATTGTCTCATGCTTTATCTGGAGAGATATGTTTTTTATTTCTTTCTTATCCACTTATGGCAAGTTCTCACATGGATTCTGAGATTTCTCCAGTTGACGTAAATCAATACAATATTTTTTTGAAATATTAGTTTGAGTCGGCCATCATCAAGGTTAACCAGGCCCAACTTTCCTATGCATCGACTTTAACTGAGGAAAGAATTTTCTACCCATATTATACGCCTTCTACTCTCGAGTTCGAACTAGAATTAGGTCAGATGAAGGGAGTACATATTATTTTAAGTAGTAATCGATGCTAATCTTGATTCAAACATCCGATGCATCGAGATTGTAGCAACACTTTAAGTAAGCTGCATTCAGATAACTAACCTAACATTTCTTAGGTTGAATTGTTGGGTTTCGATCATGTAGCAAAAATC
>KE505490.1:218690-260988 GCA_000441515.1 Elaeis oleifera
AAATTTTTAGAAACCCAATTCACCCCCCTCCCCTCTTGGGTTGCATAGCTGGGCAACAATTGGGCTAAAGATCTTGATGAAAAAAAAAGCACATCCGATTATATTTTCTATCATATTTTATAGTGTTTACTTGATCCTCCAAGAAATAAGCCATCACAACTTTGTAAACTTGTGAAACAAAATATGCTGCTGCAGCATTAAGCGTCAGTGAACCTATTTGGTCGAGAAATTTGTTGTAGGATTAAACCATTCTTAAAAAGATCCAATAACTATATTTGTTGATAATAAATCAGCAATCAAATTATCCAAAAATCCAATCCAATAAAGAAAGAGCAAGCATATTGATTAAGGTATCACTTTCTTTGAGAATAAGTTTAGAAGAATAATGCCAATTTGTTTATCATCAAATAAGATATAAATTTTTGGAAACAGTCCAAGGGATATATCTTTTGCCATTGGTTGCATTCTTTTGAAAAGATATGTCTTTTAGTAAGAATTGCATCTTTTCTAAAAAGACTTATCTCTTAGTAAAAATTGTTTCTCTTCTAAAAGGATATATCTCTTACTAAACCATCTTGTTAAACAAGTTGTATCACTTCTAAAAGGCATGTCTCTTTGTAATGTATATTTTGATTGTTTATAAATCAATGGAATCATTTGGAGTCATCGTGGTCAGAAAAGTTGTATATTCTACTAATATTTCAAAGTCATCAAGTTAGCAAATTTATTCTTCCACAAGTTTTGTACTATCTACTATCTTCTTCTAACAATTTGGTTGATAAGAAACCACCATCAAAAGGCTTTGACAATAAAAATTAAGCAATCATGCAAAAGTTTTGATGAAGGAATCCTACCATTAAGGCTCAAGGTTATGAGATGTTGGTGCACTAAACTGACCTCATGCCACGTGGCATCATCATATGAGATCATTCAATTATCGATCTCTAAGTACAAAGTTGCAGTAAATTAGCTTGCTAATGAGTAACGAGATCAGAAGTTTATCAACATAAGAGAAGGTACATTGATATTACGTATATTTGAAACATCAAGAGTTTTAGATAAGTTAACAACTGATCTCTCCTAGTGCACATCGGTCTATAACCGATGTCAACTCTTATATTATCTACAGCAATCATCTTATGGAGTTTACCTACGATCTCTATAACTAAACCATAGCTGACCACTATCTCATACACAGCTAGCAGATACAACTAAGTATGACTTCACTTTCAGCTAATACGTACAGTTGTACTTCAGCTCACTTACAATTGGCTCTAACTGTCTAACAAACTCCTCTAACGGCCTAACAAACTCTATAATGGCCTTGCTAGTCCCTCTATAAATAAAGGGCTAGGGATCCTCCAGAGGTAAGTTCTAAGCTCAAACTAGAGTGAGACTCTACCAATAAAAATTTTGTCAGTCTTAAATAAAGACTCTAATTCTTATAAAGTACAATCTCTTTAGTTTCACACAAATCCTCTTGCTCTACTACTCTTTTCCACCATCTATTATCAGGTAAGACTGACTTGAACATCGAAGAGTCAAGAACTGAAAGATCTCCATCGATGTTTGACTTATTTTGTAGGTTTTCTTGAAGGTGATCTAGATCGGGCAGCGACCGACCTCAAGCTCGGCTTCATCCGATCTTTCTTATCTCAGATTTTGAGCCTTGCAATAATAGATTAACACTAGAAGAAGAGCTTAACTGATTTTTCTTATAAAAAAGATGGTCAGAGTGTGGGCACCAAATAATTTTTTGGCATCTCCATCCTCTCTGGATATCCTGTTAGAAGCTCTCAGCAACAATCGGTTGCTATTGATCCTTAATAATTCAACCTACTCGTTCAACAGGTTCAAACCCTGACAGCAGCTATTTAACAGCTTCAAAAGAATGAGGAGCCGTAACAAAAAAAATTTCTCCACTAAAAGTTGTATCTCAACATAGTCATCAACCAGTCCATCAAGATGAACACCACACTGATGATGAGACTGATGGTCAATCTACTCCAAACAATGCAAAAGCTCAGAAAAGAGATGACCTAGAGCATAAGATCTAAGATCTCGAGAAGCACCTGATGGAGATTTAGGTAGGAGGTCGATCTCAAAATAAAATTAGTTTTAATTTTGATCTCCCTTCTCTCAAAAAATCTTAAGTGAGCCAGTCTCCAGCCGATTCAAGATGCCTATTATTGAATCGTTCGATGGCTCCATTGATTCGATGGATCATATTAAGGGCTACAGAACTCTCATGGCATTACAAGGGGCCTCTGATGCCCTATTGTGTATTGTCTTTCCTGCCACCCTCAAAAGGCTACGAAGGTATGATTTTTGAACTTCCACAAGGGTCCATTCTTTTTTAAGCAACTTGGGAGACTGTTCGTTACATACTTTGGTAACAACTTACCTCATTTGAGGTATACGGATAGTCTATTCTCTATCAAGCAATAGGAGGGAGAAGACCTCCAAAATATGTGGCTCATTTTAATGCAGCTACTCTTGAGGTAAAGAATTTCAATGAGGCTGTCGCCATGTCTGCCTTAAAGTGAGGACTCCGAAACAATCATCTGAACTTCTCTTTAAATAAAATTTTTAGATACCTATGATGAGATGCTCGATCGGGTCAAAAAATATGCTCAGGCTGAAGAGGAAGAAACCATTATTAAACAGGCCAAGAAAGATAAAAATGGGAAGAAATGATCGAGAGAGGATAACGAGGCTTAACAAAATAATGGCCCCAACCGACCTCAGAAAAATCTGAGGTCAAGAAGCCCACCTTGGTGTTTTGACTCCTACACTCCTCTGTCTGCCCCTCAAGCACATATTCTGATGAAAATTGAAGGAGAGGGATATATTCGAAAGCTTGATCCTATGAGGGCTCCACCAGCAAAAAGAAATAAAAAAATATTATCATTTTTATCGGGACTATGGCCATGATACTGAAGACTATAGATAGCTTCGAGATAAAATAGAGGTCCTGGTACATCGAGGCTACCTCGACAAATTCATGAAGCCAATGAAAGCCATAGAATATCAGCCTCAAATAGAGGATAACTCCAAAAATTATAATCGATCAATTGCTGGGGTCATCAATATGATATCTGGCATACCGTAAAAGACTGATAATCCATCCCCTAAGAGACAGAAGACTGAAAATGTTATTTCTTTTCTGAAGATGATGCAAAAAAATTCAAATTCCTCATAATGACGTTGTTGTCGTTTCTATGACAATAGCAAAGTATGATATAAAAAATTTTAATTGATAATGAAAGCTCTGTCGATGTATTGTTTTACGATACATTCTCAAAAATGAATTTAACAGATCAGCTGAAGTAGGTTGGTACTTTACTCATCGAATTCTCAAGAAATCCAATAGCTATTGAAGGAGAACTTACTCTACCAACTATAGTGGGACAGGAACCAAAGTAGTCAATAATACAGATTACTTTTCTAGTAGTTAAGGTTCCATCTGCTTATAATGCTATTCTTAGCCGACCTGGTCTTAATACTCTCAAAGCTATTATCTCCATATATCATTTGTTGGTGCAATTTTTGACTAAGGAAGGAACTGGAGAAATATACAGAGATCAGACAATCGCTCGACAATGCTTTACGATTGCTTCTAAAATAAAACAACCCATGAAAATTACACTAGTTGAAATACTAGATCCAATAAAAGAGGTCGAAAAAAATTGAATGAGCCTGCTAAAAACTTAAATTATTCCTTTGGAAGATGATCCGAGAAAATAGTTCAAATCGGATCAAATCTCAAATTTGATTTAAAAGATAAGATAATCAAGTTTTATAGGCAAATACCGATGTCTTTGCTTGATCGACTTCTGACATGCCAGGTACTTCTACTGATATAATTATTTATAAATTAAATGTTAATCTAAAGTTTAAGCCAGTTCAGTAGAAAAGAGGAGTTTTGCTCCAGAAAGATAAATGACTATTGATAAGGAAGTTGATAAGCTCTTGAAGATAGGATTTATCAAAGAAGCTCATTATCTGAAGTAGATAGCTAATGTTGTTATAGTCAAAAAGGCTAATGACAAGTAAAGAATATGCATTGACTATATCGATCTCAACAAAGCTTGTCCAAAAGATATTTTCTTTACCAAAGATCGATCAGCTAGTAGATGCCACTTTGGATCATAAATTTCTCAATTTCATGGATGCTTTCTCCAGATATAACCAGATCAAAATGGCTCCAGAAGATGAAGATACAACCTTCGTTACTGAAAGAGATTTGTATTATTATAAAATGATGCTTTTTTTTCTTAAAATGTAGATGCAACATACCAGCATCTTATCAACAAAGTATTCAAGCATCAAATTGATCGAAATATAAAAGTTTATGTTGATGATATGCTAGTAAAAAGCACTGATGAAGATCGACATATTACCGATCTGAAGGAAGTATTTGGAGAGCTTAGAAAGCATCAGATGAAGCTTAATCTGAATAAATATGCTTTCGAAGTGACCTCGGATAAGTTTTTTGATTTTCTCATAAATTAAAGAGAATAGAAGTAAATCCTGAGAAGATTCGTATGTTGTTGGAGATGAAGTATCTGACTACCATTAGAGAAATCCAACAGCTCATTGGACAAAAAGCAGCCCTCAGTCGATTCATTTTCAGATCAGTTGAAAGGTATCTTTCATTCTTTAAGACATTAAGGTAGATTAAAAATTTTGACTGGACAGAAGAATAACAAATTACTTTGAAGATTTTAAAAAATATCTTGGCTCTGCACCTCTTCTCTCAAAATCAATTGAAGAAGAAGAATTATTCATGTATATATTTATCTCACCTAATACTGTTAGCTTGGTTCTTATATGGGAAGATACGGATATTCAAAGGCCGATTTATTACATAAGTAAATTATTACAGGACGTTGAGATCTGACATAAAAAGCTAAAAAGATGATATATGCTTTGATCACATCAGCCCGATGACTTCAACCATATTTTTAAGCTCACATGGTTATAGTATTGATCGATCAGCCATTGAGATCGGTATCATAGCAAGTTGATACATCAGGTCAGATTACTAAATGGGCCATAGAACTCGATGAGTTTGATATTCAATACCAACCTCGATCTGCAGTAAAAGGCCAAGCATTAGTAGATTTTATTGTGGAATACACTATTTTCGATGATAGATCAACTCCAAAAAATCTTCAAAATGATTCATTCTAGATCCTACATATAGATGGAGCTTCAAATTCTCAGAAAAGTGGTGCAAATTTAATTCTAGCAAGTCCTAAAAGGTTTATTACCAAGCAAGTCCTAAGATTCAATTTCAACACTTCTAATAATGGTGCTGAATATGAAGCTTTGACTGTGGGATTAAAGATGGCGAAAGAGCTTAGAGTCAAAAAGCTAAAAGTTTAACTGACTCACAAATCATCGTCGGCTAGGTACAAGATCAATTTGAAGCTAAAGACTCCATAATAGCGTAATATTTGCAAAATATAAGAGAATTTTCTAAAGATTTAGAGGAGCTTGACGTCCTACAAATCTTAAGGTTGAAAAATGCCTGAGTCGATGCCTTATCGCATCTTGCTACATCAAAATTTCCAAAACTTAATCAAAAGGTTTTGGTTGAGTAGTTGGAAAAGCCTAGCATTGAAGTCCTCCCTATTTTTCAGATCGATCATGAATCGAGCTGGATTGACCCCCTAGTGGACTATATAACTAAGAGAGTTTTACCCGATAACCCAATTAAGATCAAAAGTATTAAAAGATAAGCTCCATGGTATGTTTTCAAGGAGATCAGTTATATAAAGGTCTTATTCACTTTCTTTACTTCAGTGCTTAAAATTATTTGAAGCTGACTATGCACTTCGAGAAGTGTATGAAGGAATATATGAAAATTACTTGAGGGATAGATTACTTGCTTACAAACTAGTTCGATAAGGTTATTATTGACCGACCATCCAGAAAGATGCAGTCGATCTTGTCGATAATACGATCAATGTCAAAGATATGATAATATTCAACGTCAACCTGCTGCTGAACTCATTTTATTGCTGTACCTTGGCCCTTTGCAATTTAGAGAATGGACATATTAGGGCCTTTCTCAGTAGCAATAGGTTAGAAAATGTCTTTAGTGGTGGCTATTGACTCCTTCACTAAGTGAATGGAAGTAGAACTTTTAGCTCAAATTACTGAGAAAAAGATACAAGATTTTATCTGAAAATAAATAATATGCTGATTTAATTTATCTTGGATAATTATTATCGATAATGGTTAGCAGTTTGACAACCCTAAGTTCAAAGAATTCTGTTCCAAACTTCATATTGATCATCAGCTTACTTCCGTTGGGCATCTACAATCGAATGGTGAAGCCGAGGTCATGAATAGAACTATCCTTCAAGGCTTAAAGACAAGACTTACAGAAGTAAAGAGGTTATGGGCTGAAAACTTTACAGTGTTCTATGGGCCTACAGAACTATATATCAGATTCCAACAGGAGAAACTCCTTTTAAACTTATTTTTGAAGCCGAAGCTATGATTCCAGTTGAAATCAGCCTACCATCTGATAGAGTAAGAAATTTTTATGAAGCAATCAATTCTGATCGATTGAGACCCGATCTGAATCTTCTTGAAAGACAAGAGAGCAAGCCCATATTAGAATGGTAGCTTATAAGGAAAAAATTGCTAAGTATTATAATGCTCAGGTAAAGCCAAAGTTGTTCCAAAGAGGTGATCTCATCTTGAGATGAGCAGAAGTTTCTAAGTCAACTGAACAAGGTAAACTTGCTCTAAATTGGAAAGGACCTTATCAAATCACTGATATAATATGCTCAGGAGCCTATAGAATTGAAAACCTGGATGGTTCTGCTATTCCCCGCACTTGAAATTTTGAAAATCTCAAAAAATATTATCAATAAAATACTTTATAGAGCTTATTATGAAGAGGTAAAAAATCGATCTTTCGATTAAGCTTAAGTCTCAAAAAGATCGAGATGAAAGATCGATCTCCAGATCGAGCTTAAGTCCTGAGAGGATCAAAATAAAAATTGATCTCCAGATCGAGCTTAAGTCCCACAAGGATCGAGTTGAAAAGTTAATCTCTAGATCGAGCTTAAGTTTCAAAAGAATCAAGATAAAAAATTGATCTTCAGATCGAGCTTAAGTCCCGAGAGGACCAAATAAAAATCGATCTCCAAATCAAGCTTAAGTCCCGAATGGATCGAGATAAAAAATCGATCTTCGGATTGATCTTAGTCACAAAAGGACCACGATAAAAAGTCGATCTTCGGATCGAGCTTAAGTCCCGAAAAGATCGAGATGAAAAGTCGATCTCCAGATCGAGCTTAAGTTCCAAGAGGATCAAAATGAAAAGTTGATCTTTGGATCGAGCTTAAGCCCTGAAAGGGCTAAGATAAAAGGTCGATTTCTGGATCGAGCTTAAGTCTTGAAAGGATTAGATGAAGAAAATGATCTCTGGATCAAGCTTATGTCTAAAGAAGACCGTGATAAAAATCAGATCTCCATATCAAATGAAGATATTGAAAGACCAAGATCAAATAACGATCTCCGGATCGAGGTCGAGTCTCGAAGTTCTGATAAAAATTAGGTTATTCAAGGCTACATCAGATGAAGGTACATCATACCTTAACAATCCTAATAATGAGTTAGTTATTAACTAGTAATGTTTTCTTTGTTAATTATTCAGTTTGGTCGAATTATGATCTTACAAGTTACATGCTGTTCTTTACCTTAAAAAAAAGGTTATGAAAATTTGTTTAAGTAATAAGCTCAGATCAAAAGACATCAAGAAATTTTCTTTCACTGATTGAAAGGAAAGTATATGGAAAAAGACCCACATCGAGCCATTACATCTCAAAAGAAAGAAAAATTTACAAGATGACAACTTGAGGAGCGTCAGAGTTCATCTTAGCTGGCTCTCCCTTAATTTGCTCCGGCTCCTTGGCAACCTCAGCGGTGGGGGCTCCATGGATATAATTTGGACATTGGGGTCGGCCACAACTAGAGACACTATGGTGATCGGCTCCGCAGCAATGGCCTTGGTAGTCTCTTGATCTGCCACCTTGGCTAATTCTTCAAGTACTTTGGCAGATGGTTTAGGCTCTCCTTCAATACCCATTTCCATGGCAATCTTTGGAGTCACCTTAGAGAGGTCGACTTTGGGAAACAACTTTTTGATCAAGTTCCAACACTGATAAACCTAAAGTCATAGGTCCCTCTAGA
Organism: Elaeis oleifera; assembly: GCA_000441515.1. NCBI lineage: Eukaryota > Viridiplantae > Streptophyta > Magnoliopsida > Arecales > Arecaceae > Elaeis > Elaeis oleifera. Next base: position 226,908 of record KE505490.1, read on the forward strand.
ACTCTCGGCCACCTCATCTTGGAACTCTTTGGAGGTCTTGTATTTCACTGCCTTAGCCACTTTGTCTTGCTCCTATTTGACCTACTTCTTAAGAGCTTCTAAGCTCTTCTCGTGGACCATATTGGCCTTCATCGCCTCTTATAGCCTCAGCTCCAGCTCTTCGTTCTTTTGGCCCATTCATGCAAGTCAAAAATGCGCATCTCCTGTTCATTTATTTTGTGCTAAAGATCCAGAAGATTCTGGTTCTTTCCTTCAGCGTGGTCATTTTTTCTGAAGCTGAACTTTGAGTCCTTCAGCAAGCTTGGACTCTTTCTCAATGAGCTGGGACTTCTCTTCAGCTTTCTCCTCAACTCCCTCTTCTGCTCTTGGACAACCTTTATATTTTCTTCCATATCCCTCTTGTTCTCAACAAGCCAGGCCATGTTCTCTTACATCACTTGAAGTCGACAGTGACTTGTGTCATGAAATCATAGATCGATTGAGCACTAATGTTAAAAAAGAAAAAAGATGGGAGAAAGAAGAGAGATAAAAGAGGAGAGAAGCTTACATGCATAAGGTGCTCAAAACCATAATCCATCGTCTCCTCCAACTTATTTTTTGATGTGCCTCTAGATCTATCTTTGGCAAAACCAATGTAAGAAGGTCGTGACCAAGCCTAGGTCACTCCAACAGTGACATCCGTCTGACACTATCTCCTTCAGCCAAAGTTGACGAGGCCACGGTGGAAGAACGAGCTTGTGACTTGATTCTTTTTGAGATGCAAGATGGGAATTGTCCTTCTCTCTTTATTTCCTCACATCAGCTAGCGGGCAAGGTGAAGGCTCGATCGATGGGGCTCAAGGAGGATTGCTCTATGGATCTCAAGAAAGGTCACTTCTCCCTAAAGTGGCAGGCGAGGGAGTGGCTAAAGAAGATCGGATAGAGCTTGAGCTGGAGGAGGATCTGCTCCTTTAAACCTCTTCAGCCTTGGAGCAGCAGAAGTCCGCCTCGGTTCATCCTTCCTTTTCTTTGCTTCTACCAATCTCTTCGGGTCAAACCTCATTTTTGCACAGGAAAGTTATGTACTTGGAGAAAGTAAGAAAATGCAAAGGAAAGAAAGTTAAAGGAAGAAGACATCGGTCATATCCCGAGGAGAGTAAAGGCTGACACCAGCATCGTACAGTGCCTGATCTGAAATAAGCCTTGACAGCTTAGGCATTGCTGTGCTGATTAGAGCTATATGAGCCTCCTTATGCTCGGGAAGAATTTCATAGTGAAAGTTTCACTTAGGTCTGGAACCCCCCAAGAAGATCTAAAGCCCCATGGAATGGGAGCTCGAATAAAAAGAAATAGCATTTCTAGTTGTGGATGGAGGAGGAAAGCCTAGGTCCAAATTTATAATTTTTTCAAAGTGAAAAATACCACCAACATTTCTCGTATGGGTGTTTCTTCAAAACAACTAATGACCTAAAAAGGGAACCCTAAGCTCTAAGTCTTGGAAGCTACATATTATTATAAATACTATGATCATCCTAATGGCATTTGGGGTCATCTGAGTAGAATGAATTTTGTAAGAATTAAAGACATCGTAGAAAAAAGGATGTAGTGGAAATCGAAGCCCAAATCAAAGGGCTTCGTCATAGAAAGCTATGCAGTCTTCAGGAGGTTCAAAAATCCGACCTTTCGGACCAGGCACTAACATTTCATACTCATCGAGTATGTCATATTTTTTTAAAGACTTATTAGGTCTCTTCAGTCAGAATGGATTCTTCCATTTTTGAACCGAAGTAGTCCAAGAGACTGCATACAGGAGATCTATATACTATTTTGGACTCCCTTCATCTACAAAATTGACATCGAGGTTTTCTTGAGCTAAATTTTCTACTTCAAAATCTAATAAAGGTTGGGTTGATCAGATTAGCAGGTCACCCACAACCTCTTTCCCCTTATTACCACCAGCAGACATTTTTCCTAGATGTTTTCTAAAAAAAATAAAGGGGAGAAGAAAGAGTTGAAAGAAGAAAAAGAACTAAAATAGAAAGTTCAGGAACAAACTTGAGAACAGGAAGGAGAAGTCGAGATTTCTACCTAAAAAACTCTTGATGAGACTCCCCAAGGATGAGAAAAAGGCTCTTCTTCTCCGGCTCCAGCAAAAACTTCACCGCCTCTAGCAGTGTTGAGCACTGAAGGATTTCAGAAGAAAACCAGCAGCACCTCTGCAGGAAAACAGTAAAGATGAACAGTTATTCTGAGATGAAGGCCTTTTAATAAGTAAATCAACGACCTGGAGTAACCCATCTAAATATAGATTTATGACACTTGGTGATAATCCAACAGCCCCGTCAGGCAACAGTTCGGTGCCCCTTCACTGGATTTAGCCATGTCAGACCAATCCCTGAGCACATTGAATAGTGAATGGGATAATGACAAATGATAGATATGTATTGGGTTATTTCAAAATCATCTTTTCAGGTAATGATGGTGGGAAGATCTGGCGAATCATTCCTGGAAAGGGCTGCATGTCTCTTCATTTTTGGTCAAATAATAAATTTTGATATTTTCAAGGTATAATGCATTTATTTCTAATGGCAAAAATTAGCAAACATTTCTACTTCCCATGTTCGATCTGATAACTATCACCTCGAACATAGAAAGTGAGGGGCAAAGTATTGGTGCACTAAACTGACCTCATGCCACATGGCATCATCATATAAAAGCATTCAATTATCGATCTCAAAGTACAGAGTTGCAGTAAATCAGCTTGTTGATGAGCAACGAGATCAGAAGTTTACCAACCAAGGGAAGGTACATCGATATTACGTATATCTGAAATCTCAAAAATTTTAGATAAGTTAACAACTGATCTCTCCTAGTGCACATTAGTCTATAACCGATATCAACTCCTACATTATCTACAGCAATCATCTTGTGGAGTTTACCTACAATCTCTACAACTAAGCCATAACTGGCCACTATCTCATACACAGCTGGCAGATACAGCTAAGTATGTCCTCACTTCCAGCTAATATGTATCGTTGTACTCTAGCTCACTTACAGTTGGCTCTAACCGTCTAACAAACTCTTCTAATGGTCTAACAAACTCTGTAACAGCCTCACAGCCCCTCTACAAATAGAGGGCTAGGGATCCTCCAAAGATAAGTTCTAAGCTCAAACTAGAGTGAGACTCTATCAATGAGAATTTTATCAGTTTTTGAACAAAGACTCTAGTTTTTATAAATTCCAACTCTCTAGTTCCACACAAATTCTCTTGCTTTACTACTCTTTTCCATCACCTGTTCTCAGGCTCAAGACTGACTTCAGTATCGGAGGATCAAGAATCGAAGGATCTCCATCGATTTTTGACTTATTTGTAAGTTTCCTTGAAGGTGATCTAGATCAGGCAGCGACCAACCTCAAGCTCGATCGGCTTCATCCGATCTCCCTATCTTAGATTTTGAGCATTGTGGCAATATGAGACACGATGAAGAGATGCTAGAAGTGGAGGGAACAATCTGATTCAGATTGGATTGCCAGGGAGAATTGAACATATTTCTATTTAAAAATTTTCATAACAATTATATTACCTTTGATGTGCAGCAGAATTTAATCAAGATGCTAGGGTTCTCAAATCAGTTGCCTCACAGGATCTGGATGTGCAGATTCCCTACTTTGCATGCACGTCAGGCTCCATAGAAAAGACGGATGAAGAACTCTGGATGTCGATCATGCAGAAGGAAAGCAAGAGTGGGTGGAGATCTGATATGATGCTAAAAGGACACCTCAGATGGAACCTCTTCACATGAAAAGGAGTCTTCATGCCAAAGCACCATGCTAAGAAAAAATATACTGTCCCCCCCTTTCTTTTGTTGCACAAAACAATATATCTCATGGTGATTTTTCTTTGTTTTGTCACACCAAACAAAGACATCAATCACCAGTGATAAGGTCCCCTCTCTTCTTATAGTTGATGCCAATATTATCTGATCAAGTCCCAATTAATTAGGACTCCAACTCAAATCTGATTTGACTTTGTTCTTATCCTTATCAAACTAGGAAACCCAAGCAAGGAATGATGCCAACTTGCGCGTCCCTTATTTTCACACACGCACAAGAGAGATGGGCAGAAAAAAATCAGCACCCCACTTCCTTCTTGGTCGGCCAAACATGAGAGAGAGTCTCAAGGATTCAAGATTCTGTGGATCTAATCTAATTTGGTTCAAATTAGGCTCAATTTGAATCTAATTCAAACCTAATTCGAACCAAATTCGAGGAGGCTGTGAATCTTAATTTAATTAGGATTCAGGTCTAAGTCTAACTTGGATTATTAACTCGATCAAGCTCAATTAAATTAGATCTAATCTAAAATAATTAGGACTTGAATCCAATCTCTCAAAAATTTTTTGGATCACAAATCAGATCAAATTCATCTCCGGAATTAAACCTGCACCTAATGTCCAATGCTAGTTAGATATAATCAATGTTTAATCCCATCTGACCTCTAATTTAATTCTCAATTAAGTAAATCTATTTATTCAATCAAGTCACGTATTTTTAAATTGAACATATAGATGTTTGGTCAATTCTTTCCTACATTACTTGACTTTGTGCGTGACTCTATAGGTTCGAATACTAAGTCAGTAGTATAGGAACTATTTCATATATTAATCGAAGTGACCATCTAGTAATGGTATCCGACATCCAGATAGATCGAATCATTGTAAAATAACATTCAAAAATCTCAGCATATAGTTACCACATAATTCATCTCTTTGAATCTGAATGCTCAGAACAACCTAAGGTTAAACTGTCAACCCTGGATAAGTCATCCACATTGTATTTCAACCTTTCAAATCTTATGATAGATCACATAGATTATCCTGACCAAAGTTTTATTAAATTAAATATAATAAAGCATCATCTCCTGTAATCTGGAGGGTCAATCCCATCTTGACTCACATACAGACTTCGTAAGTACATGATTGTACTCAGTAGTCTTTCGTCACTATATTAAAAATATAAATAGTCCAGCACTAAAGTACAGTGAGTTGCTTAAAAATCATCATGGTGATCTCAAGTCTGAGGGATACTTATATCCATACCCTTTGTGAGCTGCTCTTGACAGCAAAGTGCTCTGCAAGTAAGTCACTCTTCAGTAATGATGTACTTCTATATCTCACATGTATGCCATACCAGTGTTTTCATGCTCTTTGGTTACGAGGATAATTAAGCTATATGGCATACAATGATTTATACTCGATAAACGTCATCATCCTTTAATAACGTATCATTTGATCATAAACTTATTTAAGAATTATTTGATAAATCCTCCTTTATCGATTGTCTTTATAGTTCTAAGGACTTCATCATAAAATTAAGAGTTCTATGAGGAAGATGTTAAAATATAATGAATTTGTCAAAATAATTTTATTCATTGATTAATAATTTATATACAAGAGCTCAATTATTTACAATAATACAATTGACTTTAGGACATAATTTTCAATAACTCCTACTTGGACTAAAGCTAATCAGAACAATATCTTATACCCATCTTCCACTTGTGATCATCGAACTCTTTGATCTCGAGGGCTTTAGTAAATGGATCGATTAAATTTTTTTTCATCAATCTTCTGAAGCTCGACATCATCTCAATCTATGATCTCTCGAACAACATGACAACAATGGAGAATGTACTTGGTTCTCTGATGGAACTTCGATTCTTTCACTTGAGCTATAGCTCCAGAGCTGTCACAACACAGCAGAATAGGACCATCAATGGAGAGTGCCACTCCAAGCTCGCTGATAAACTTTTACAACTAAACAATTTCTTGATAGCATCGAATGCCGTAATGTACTCTGCCTCACATAAAGAATCGACTACAATGTACTGCTTGAAATTTTTCCAGCAGATCGCTCCATCATTTAGGATAAATATGTATCCCAATATATTTTTGCTGTCATTATAATCTGACTGAAAATTAAAATCAGTATATCCCACAAATTTTAAGTCAGAATCTCTATGAATGAGCCATTAGTCCTTATATTTCTCAAATATTTAAGGATGATTTTATAACCTTCCAATGGTTCTCACTCGAATCAGATTGATATCTCCTCACTATCCCTAGCGAGTAGGTAACATCCGGTCTCGTACATGTCATGGCATACATAATAGATTCTACTATCGAGACATAAAATTCTACTTATACATTCTCTCTCTTATAAAATTATCGAACAATCCTTCTTAAAGAGAAAAATTTTTGGCCTATCAGAAGATAGTCTTTTTTGAAATTCACCATGCTGAACCATTTCAATATGGTATCAATGTACATGGACTGAGACAACCAAAGCAACCTTTTAGACCTATCTTTATAGACTTCATTCCTAGGATGTAGGATGCTTCTCTCAGATCCTTCATAGAGAACTGTGACGACAGCCAAACTTTTATATCTTGCAATGCATGAATGTCATTCTTGATTAAGAGAATATCATCCTCATACAACATAAGAAATACTACAACAAAATCATTAGTTTATTTATAGAAACAAGATTCCTCTCCATTCTTAACAAAGTCATATATTCTGATCGTCTTATCAAAATGTATGTTCCAACTCCAAGATGCCTGTTTCAATCCATAAATAGATCTTTAAAGCTTGCACACATTTGATTTATCTATAGATATGAATTTTTCAGACTATATCATATACACCTTTTCTTCTAGCTCTCTATTTAAAAAAATAATTTTGACATCCATTTGTCAGATTTCATAATCAAGGTGTGCTGCTATCGCAAGCATGATCTGAATAGAATTGAGCATTGTCACAGAAAAATATTTCATTATAATGAATACCATAATGTTGATGATATTTCTTGATAACTAATGGACTTTATAGGTCTCCATCTTTTCATTTGTACCCTTTTTTTGAAAATTCACTTACACCCTATGAATTTTATCCCTTTAGGTGAATCAACGAGTGTCCATACATCATTGGTCTTCATAGACTCCATTTTAGACTTCATGACTTCAAGCCATATATTAGAGTCAGATCTCTGCATGACATCCATGTAGGTGATTGAAATCTCATTAATTTTATCAAGTACAATAAGATCACCGTTTCGGATAAAAAACTATAGTATCTATCCGACTGATGCGGTACTTTATCGGATCTTTTTAAAGGTGTCTCTACAATGGGTTCTGAATTTGATCTAATCAAATCTAGTTCTATATTTTCACTTGTTTATGTCGGTTCTTCTACCCGTCGAACTTCATCAAGCTCAACCTTAGTGGCATTAGTTTCTTTCCTAAGAAACTTCTTTTTCAAAATAATGTCTTATTACTTACGAGCACCTTTTGTTCGTTAGTGTGATAGAATAATATCTCCTTGTTCCTTCGGGTACCCTACCAAATAATACTTATCGGACCTAGGTTCAAGCTTGTCAGTCTATAAATATTTGACATTAAGCTGGATAACCCCAAACCCTAAGATATGAGAATGTCAGCCTACATCTAGTCCATATCTCATATAAAGTTTTTACGATTGATTTGCTCGAAATTCTATTCAGAACATAACAAGTAGTCTCAAGAGCATAACCTCAAAAGAAGACTGACAGACTTGCAAATCCCATCATGGAATGAACCATATCTAATAGTATTCGATTTCTTGTATTGTAGTGTCCTAGGAGGGGTCCATTATGAGAGAATCTCATTCTCTTCTAAATATGTCAAAATTTATTGAAAAGATATTCACCTCTTCGATCTAACTGAAGAGTTTTAATACTCTTTTCAATTTATTTTTTACCTCACTATGAATTATTTGAACATTTTAAATAATTCAGACTTATGTTTCATAAGATAAACGTACCCATACCTCGATAGATTATCAGTGAATATAATGAAATAATAATACCTACCTCTGACATAAGTATTCATCGATCCACATACATCACTATGTACTAGACTTAAAACTTCGCTGGCTCGTTACCTTTTCAGTAAAAGGTGATTTAGTCATCTTTTCAAGAAGACATGATTCACAGATCGACAGTAATTCACAATCATTGACTTCGAAAATTTTTTTTTAATTAATCTATTTATCTTATTCTTATTAACATGACCTAGCCTATAATGCCAAAAGTAAGCATCCGTGATATTATCTAATCTAGAATATTTGTTCGATATGTACATTATACTAATAGACTGTGATAAAATATAAATATCATTTCTCAATTATGCATGTATTATTGTAGTATCATTCATAATGATATCATAAAAGTTATTCTTATTAAAAAATAAATCCATCTTTGACCAAAGGTCCTATGAATATTATATTCATAAAAAGGATGGACAATAGTGATAGTCACTTCAAATGATAATATTTGAATTGAAAACAAACTCGATAATTTCTAAAGCTAGGATAAAAATATGACTTCCATCTCCAACATTCAAGAATCTCTCACCATTTTCAAACTTTCTACTAACCTGAAGTCTCGATAATGAATTACAGATATGAATCAGACTTTCAGTATCTAATACTCAGATAGTAGTATCGCAGACAGAGAAATTATAAGATATTATCATATAAGTACCTTGTCCAGCAACTATTTATTTATTTCTCTTGATGGACTTATTAGGATCAAGAGAAGCTAGATATAAAAGATAATTTCTCTTCCAATGACTCAGCTTCTTATAAAAGAAGCACTCTGCCAAACTTAGGTTATCCTTAGACTTCTTGATCAGTTCAGGCTTCGTAGGCCTTGTACGACCCTTTTGCATCTTCCTTTTTTTTCTCTTTCAGAAGACTGATGCCCACCGAGGATGTATCCTCAGGAATGCCAAAAGACTCGTTCAACATTTGAAGCATTTTCTTCGACAAAGTGTCCTTGAATTTATGACTAAATTTGTCATTCATTGCGCTCTCATTATATACCGCACTATAGTTCGATGATTTAGCCACTTCTGATAAGTATCTCTGTCTGCACCATGTGCATCGGACACGAATTTTATAGGTACAGATCTGAATAACATACAAATATTTTCATTCTCTAGAACTATTTTGACTTTCGATACCAACTATTGAAGTTGGATCCCATAAGCTTATCACTATTTAACAATGAGTGGAGCAACAAGGTACTAGCCATTACTGAAAAAATAAGACCTATTAGTATATGAATTATTTAATCCTAAAGACTTTGACTTTAGTCTAAAGATTCTCCTACTATTTTATACGAATTGATAGCCTCTATCTCCAATTCAAAGAATTACCTTAATTCTTAATAAGTACTAGAATCCACATAGACTGCATACAAGCTTGAGGAAAGCTCGATCAATCTATGTGCATCTATGGGTAGATTTTTAACCAATTATTTTTTAAATAATTTCTAGTAATAGTTTTGCCCCAAGTTCTTTTCAGTAGGCATAGGCCTCTACTGAAAGTCCTAGTTAGGTCCAACTATTAATTTGAATATACTCAATGAATCTAACTAATAAATGATCAGGTCAGAGAAAAACTCGACCAACCAACCATTTATCAGATAGTACAATAAAGTCATCATATAATGAATGATAATTTCAATATTCAAATAAATGTCAGACAGAAAGTGCCTCCAATATTTACTTAGACTATTGGACCCATTACCATCTATCTTAATGGAAGGCTATGATCTAGTTATCCCCATAACTATTTCATTTAAGGACCTAATAATTTAAATAATTTAATTAATATTTTAGTAATAAGAAAAAAATTGACTGACAAGTCGTAAATCCTCCCACTGACTTCATCAAGTCATGAAGAGGACTAGAGATAAGCTGGTCTAGAGACACCTAAATCAATCAAACAGATTTACCTAAATAGCATAGGTGAACTCAAATTACTAAGCGACCTAATCAAAATCAGATCGATCACATTGGTCAGGTAAGTAGAGATCGACAGGAGGGTCTTCATTTCTTTTCTTAGTTAAATACTAACGTAGTTGGTCAGAAAAGAGAACAGTCCCAATTAAAAATCTCTTTCAGCCACTTATCTTAGATACTAATCAGTTTATCTGTTTTGATTTAATCATTCTATAGACTTGGGTTCGACCATTGAGCTAACAATCAGGTCCATTTGTTCTAATCAAAGATATGGACTTGACTAACTACAACTATTATATTTGATCTTGAAAAATTTGACTTAATCTAATTCAAATCTTGGTTAGATTTAATCGATTTCTCAATTTAGTCAATTATCTACTTGATTCTAATCCTAGGTCTAACCCAATTTAAATGACCTGATTCGAGCTAACCCATGACTCATGATTTATGGAGTATCTTAAGATCTTCAATTCTCAAATCTAGATCTATTAATTTCATATCTTAATTCTCAATTAAGCATATGAGATTTAAAACTATTTTAATTGTAAAACTACTTTACAAAATTAGATTTAAATCATATTCATGCTTCACATATATAATATCAGATTCTAGATCTAAATTAACCATATCATATGTAACATAATTTCATATCTTAAATATTAATTTTAGATCAAAGTTTAACAATTAAACATATACAAATCTGATCTAAATATCATTCATACATCACATGTATCATAGTAATATTTAGATCTCCACAGATTACATCACATGCAACATACAATTTAGATCTTAAAACTAATTTTCAGATCGAAATTATAGCATTAAAATTATAATAAATAATAAATCTCTTTAGATCTAATCTAAACTTATTTATGATTAAATAATTTAAATTTTTTATTATTCTTCTTTATGAGATATGATCACAGTAATACCCTACATGTCATAAGAGAACCCATCGAAGGGCAAGAGAGAAATTTTAATTTTACTTCCTCTTATGATCGGACGGTCTGATGATTAACTCAATCTGAGTACTAGACAACTAAGATCAAAAATCTGATTTCAAATTTAATTACATCTACATGTGCGGTAAACATAAAATATGGCGTACACATGTGAACATAATCATATAATATGCAATTAGCAATTTTATCTAATCATATTAGATCATACCATTGCATCATATATTATTTCAGATCTGAATCTAAATTTAAATAATATTTAAATCATATATTACAGATCTGAAATTACATAAAAATCTATTCAAAAAATTGATATGAATACACAGAAAAAAAATTCTGATTAAATCTGATCTCAATAAGTGCAGAAATCTGTTTGTAATCATATCTGAAAATCTGTCAAAACAAATTCAATTCAGATCTTGATAAAAGTCTAACTTCTAATTTGAAAAACTTTCATAAAAAATCTATCAAAATAGATTAAAACTAAGCATAATCAGGTGGTTATTATAACAAAAAAATCTATAATAAAATTTTGTTAAAATAGATTTTTAACATATCTCAATCAACCATTGATTTGAATCTGAAAATCTGGTCAAAACCATATCAGAAAAATTCAGATAAATAGGTTTAAAATAGATTTAATTTCTATCAGAAAAAATCTGATCACATACCAGATGTGAACATAATAGAAAAATCAACTATGCACTCATATCTTGAACCCGACTTTGATACCAGTTGAAGAAAAAATTCGATTCAGAGCAGATCACCAGGGAGAATTGAACAGATTTCTATTTTAAAACTTTCATAACTATTATGTTTATCTTATGCACAGCAGAATTTAATCAAGATGCTAGGGTTTCTCAAACAAGTTGCCTCACGAGATCTGGATATGCAGATCTTTTACTTCGCATGCACGCTAGGCTCCGCAGAAATGATGGATGAAGAACTCTAAGCATTGATCATGCAGAAGGGAAGCAGGAGAGGGTGGAGATTTGATCTCATGCCAAAGGGATGCCTCAGATGGAATCTCTTCATGTGAAAAGGAGTCTTCACGTCAAAGCACCATGCCAAGAAAAATATACCTTCCCTCCCTTTCTTTGTCACACAAAACAATATATCTCATAATGATTTTTCTTTGTTTTGTCACACCAAACAAAGACATCAATCATCAGTGATAAGGTCCCCTCCCTTCTTATAGTTGATGCCAATATTATCTGATCAAATTTCAATTAATTAGGACTCCAATTCAATTTAATTTGAATTGGTTCTTATCCTTATCAAACTAGGAAATCCAAGCAAGGAATGATTGCAACTTGCACGTCCCTTATTTTCACGCACGCACAAGAGAGATGGGGCAAAAAAAATCAGCACCCCACTTCCTTCTTGGTCGGCCAAATATGAGAGAGAGTCTCAAGGATTCGTAACTCTATAGATCAAATCCAATTTGGTTCAAATTAGGCTCAATTCGAATCCAATTCGAATCTGATTCGAATCAAATTCAAGGAGGCTGTCAATCTTAATCTAATTAAGATTCAGATCCAAGTCTAACTTTGATTATTAACTCAATCAAGTTCAATTAAATCAGATCTAATCTAAAATAATTAAGACTCAAATTCAGTCTCTCAAAAATTCTTTGGATCACAGATCAGATCAAATTCATCTCCGAAATTAAATCTGCACCTCATGTAGTCAATGTTTAATCCCATATGACATCTAACTTAATTCTTAATTAAATAAATTTATGTGTTCAATGAAGTCACCTACTTCCAAATTGAACACATAGATATTTGATCAATTCTTTTCTACGTTGCTTGACTTTGTGCGTGACTCCATAGGTTCAAATACTAAGCCAGTAGTTAGAAATTATTTTCTGTACTAATCAAAGTGACCATCAGCAATAGTATCCGACGATGGATAGGTCAAATGATTACAAAGCAATATTCAAGAATCTCGATATATGGTTACCATATCATTCATCCCTTTGATCCTGAATGCTCAGAACAATCTAGGGTTAAACTGTCAATCCTAGATAAGTCATCTATATTGTATTTCAACCTTTCAAATCCTATGACAAATCACATGAATTACTCTGGCTAAGATTTTATTAAATTAAATACAGTGAACATCATCTTCTGTAATCCGAAAGAATCAATTCCATCTTAACTCACACACATACTTCACAAGTACTTAACTATACCCAATAATCTTCCGTTACTGTATTAGAAATATCGATAGTCCGATACTAAAGCACAGTGAGTTGCTTGCAAGTCACCGTGGTGATCTCAGATCTGAGGGATACTTATATCCATACCCTTCGCAAGTTGCTCTTGACAGCAGAGTACTCCACGGATGAGTCACTGTTCGGTAATGATGTACTTCTACATCTTATCTGTATGCCATACCAGTGTCTCCACACTCTTTGGTTATGAGGACAACTAATCTATATGGCACATAACGACTTATACTTGATAAACGTTATCATCCTTTAATGACGTATCATTTGATCACGAACATGTTTAAAACTATTCGATAAATCCTCTTTTATCGATTATCTTTATAGTTCTAAGGATTTCATCATAAAATTAAGAGTTCTATAAAGAAGATGTTAAAATATGATGAACTTGCCAAATAATTTTATTATTGATTAATAATTTATATACAAGAGTTCAATTATTTATAATAATGCAATTGGCTTTAGGATACAATTCCGAACAAGAAGACCCTGACATCAAAGCTTGCCATCTAAGTGCCTAAGTAGCTAGGGACACAAATATAGCATGGATACGAATAATCTGGGTAATTTTGTGCTTTGGATGTGTGGAAGCCTACAATTTTGGGAGATCATATACGGAGATACACAAAGTGTGCCAAATCTATGAAGTGTGCCAGAAGTATTGTGTGCACACCTATTAGAGATCCTCAGATTGCTAGGTATGCTTTGGCCCATAAGCGTGCCCTTTTTGTGTTGCATAAACATAATAAGTTTCAGATTGGCCCCTTTTTGTGTTGCATAAACATAACAAGTTTCAGATTGGCCTTAATACAGTCAACTTCATCTCGGGTCCTGTGCTCGTGGCACATCACAGGAAGGATGTCTTATAGAGGTTTGTATTATTCACATGAAAGAATGATTGATTTTCTTTCCCAACATCAATCATCGAATCGCTCCAGACTACTCTTAAAATACTTCAAACTTTTCATTCTTCTACCTGCATAGATCTTAAAGTTGCCATTGGGCAATCCAACAATAAATTGGTATGATTGAAGGTGAATCCTTCTTTCATGCAAAAGATACAACTTCTACCCATCTTACATCCTAGGCAGCGGGGACAATATTATAAATCTTGGGCAACTGATGTCCCTATCGCCTACAAACCCACATATATTAGTATGAATTTTGATGCTTATAACATGTTCGTTAGCCAGTTTTGATGCACAGCAGTTGGGATCGTTAGGACTTAAATTGAGTCTTTGGTTAAAAATTTGCAGAATGTATTTCGTGTGGAGGGACTTTTATGTTACCTTCACGAGTATCTTTATACGGTTGGTTAATTTGCTACCTGATGACGTGGTTCCTATGCGTAGCCTTCAACGGAGACAGCCCCTCGTCTTCTATTTGAGTGTAGACATGGGAAGTCCTAAATGGAACATGGCAGCAGCATTACTTGCTCTAACAGCAATTTATCCATCATGAATTGATGGCAGTCTGATTTTGGAAGGCTAGGAATACTTTTGCATTTACTAATATAGCAAGATACCTCCTACTACTATCATAAACAAGCTCACACTTTGTTAGATCAACATGATGTTGATACTGTAAAGGTTTCGGAGTCTCACAAGTCTAATTATGTTGTATTGCTGCAAAACTCTGGTTGGACACTGATATGGCTAAGGTCGAATACTGTTCGAGAATTAGAATGTCAAAAGGAATCTACACAAAAAGTCTACTTTCATCGAGGTAATTCTGATGGAGAACCCTCCAATGCTTAAATTAGTCGGAGCTTGAGAACAGTGGACGAAAAAAATGAGAGAACAAAAGCACAGAAGAATTTTTTCGAATTGAGCTTACTTAAAGGTCCCTTTGTTACTTCTTTATATAGAGATCGAGCTATACGTTGTTATGTCAGAATCTGATAGGCCATTTAGCCCCGAATTCCTTAGGCTGGTAGGTCATGATCTGCAAAATTATTAGGGTAAGGAACTTACCCACTAATCCAAAAATTAGGGTTGTTAGTTGTGAATGTCAAATACAGATCATGCCTACGTTCTATTGGGAGATTCAAAAACCTCTCACGTGAAAAAAAAATCTGATATTTCAAGTTTAATACTAAGCCAAAGTCTTGCTCCGAATCGGTGCTTGCGTAGGTCCACCAAATTATGCTCTTTTTTGTTCAGAGGATCATATCCTTAGAATCGATCAATGCCGATGTCGAGTTAAGCAGCCGGACAAAAGTCGAGGCCAATGATATAGGATCGCTTCACTACGGTTCTTTAAATTTTCTTTCATAATAATTTTGATAAATTATCGATAAGTATTCGATCATAATCCGGAGGAGAAAAAGATCAGGTCCAAGAATGGATAACCTCCGCAACATATTGTTTGGGCCCACACTCAATAATGGAACAAAGTGATCGCTGATGGCTCCTTCGATCCAAAACAATGAGAAACCTAGGCTGACTTTTGTTTAGGGCAGCTTACAGGTTGGCAGTACGTGTATGAATATGGGTGGTACCGAGTTTCAGCCCTCTGCTGCCTAAAGCTTGGGTGGTACGAGAGTCATTAATTGGACTTTCATTAGGGCATCTGTGGGCTTGGGTTCAAACTAATTCTCTCTCAAGCAAGTTCTAGATTTTGAACCGTAAAGATCCTAGCTCTGATCGATGCCATCAAGTGTCCTTAATATTTATGGTTTGCTTAGGAGTTGGATTCTGAAACGAGAACGAGGGGTTTTCTTATCAATTATTTAGTTGAAAAGATTCTCATTTTTATTATAATTTTAATAATAAATAAAGAATTAAAATATCTCAATTTTTAAAATTTAATTTTATCTATTTTATAATTTTAAATTATATTTTAATTTAATTTTATTGTTTGGAAAATAGAAATTCAAAAAAATAAATTAGATTATTAAAATTTAATTAAATTTAATTTTAATAATAATATATCTTAATTAATTTAACAAAACTACTTGAGAGGTAATCAATATATGCAACGGCAGATTTGAGATATAAGATAAGCTTTACAATAATTAAAATAATATTAAAAAAATTAAATTAAGTAATACAAAAATGGAAAGCAAAAAATCAAAGTATACCACAAACACAAGCAATATATGATGGTTCGGTGTCACCCTGCATCTATGTCCATTCCCCGAGCTTTCCTTGAAAATTTTACTATAATTAACCCGATTACAATGCATTTATTTTCTAGGCTCACAAACAAACTAACTTGATGTTTCAATATCACCAACTAAAATTTTATACCGATTATTTTTCGGACTCACAATCAACTCAGTAGATTTTGTGGGCTCACCAAACAAAATCTATAATGTCCAATTCTGGACTTGGATGGGCTTTAACCCCAAGTTTCTTTTTCCAAAAAAACTCATAAAGAAAACTCAAAAATATAAAATATAAAAATTTAATATAAATAAAAAATAAAAATCTTTTTAGCTCGAAGAAAGTCAATGAAAAGTTGCTCTTTTGATGCTTGATTTATTTCTTTGACGCTTGAGAGGATGTAGAAGATGTTGGTGAAGATCACTCTTTGAAAGTTCTATGAAATCAGTGCACAACTTTCTTTCTTTTCTTTCTTTTCAATGATATTCAATAATTCTCACTCGATATAAGGATTTTCTCTTTTTAATCCACTTGGCTGCCTTCGCAATTGATTATCTAGCTTTTAATAAGCTTGAAAATGGTTGGAAAAGGAGTTTTGACTGTTGAAGTCCTTGGAATAATCGTTAGACCCAAAAACTAATTGTTGGAGAAATACAAAAAATTAACCATTATGCATGTCCCGTGTCACGAGCCGACTCGATTTTCTTTGGAGTCGGCTCGGTTTTATTTCGAATTGACTCGATTTTATTTCGAATCTATTCGGTCTTAGACATGCAGAATTCAGCTTTGTGTCTTACAAATGGAGTCGACTCGTCTCAGAAAAGAGTTGACTTATCTGCATGTCAGAACTACTTCAATATGCTAGAATTAACTCTTTTTCACCAGAAGTTGATTTCTGTTAATCAAACATAAAAAAATTCGTTCTTTGAAATACTTTGACTTGGCAGATTGAGAGAATTTCTTGTATATATAATTTCTTCTTTGTAAACATCTAAAAATTTTACATATTCTTGAAACATATAATTAATATTATAATCATTCAAAATTTTAAATTATCAAAATTAAATATAAAATTAATAAATTTAATTTATTTATGAGCTAAATATATTTTTAATTTTTAGATTTTGGTCTCAAAACCAAAAGGCGTCCTCATATGTTTTTTTGCAGGCCTTGCTACAATATCATTTACAACACGTGTACGGAGCGAAAAATGAGGTTACCGAAAGGCTTGACATTCTTGGGGAACGTAGCGACGTAAGGTGGACCGTTCCACAGGCAAATCTTAAAGCCATGCCCCAGGAGCATGCCTGTACCGGCTGAAGAGATGGCAAAGTCGTGTAAATATTAAGCCACATCCTTGATTTTTCAAGTCGTGCAGTGAAATTTTAGTAAGTGGGCGAATTAGATGATACGTAATATAATCTGCATTGCTTAATCCGCATTAGATTTGAATAAATGATAAAACCAATAATAACATTACTTGAACCTATAAATATGATCCTTAAGGTAACATTCAGCGGCTGCGTTAATATATAAATCTGTTGGTCTCCTGAATGGTTAAACTTCTTCTCCACCATTTGAATCACAGAACCATTCCAATCTAGGCTGATCGAATTTTTCTTTGATAAAACCCTTATACCTTTGTGCCGCGAGACCCGGTCACCTCATTTCCGGTCCTCTAATGTTTCATGCATCTGAATTTGCAAACAGCTGATCATACATCAAGAGAAAAATATACAAGCTGGTAATCATAGTGCAGAATACCAAAACTCAAAGGTTCACATTAACCCATATCCATACCTCCCAGACTGATACTTAACTAACCAAAAGCACTATCTATATCACCAAGACTCTTATAAATCGTACTGATGCAACTGCACAGTATAGACTATATTGACTCCACTACTAACCAGTCCTACATATGATAAGTAGTAGTTGTAGCCTTAACTCCTAGTAACGTTACTTTCCCTATACAAATTACCCCAAGAATCCCCTCTCAGATATCTCCAAACACAATAAACCACCTTACAGATAGAAGCATCCCTTCCCACCATTCACGTGCGGCGCACATGGAGCCCACTCGATCTTCCTCACCCGGTCCCACCACTTCCGAAACCTCCATCTTTCTTCCTCCTCCTCCGCTTCACCCGGTCCGCCTCGGCCTCCTCCCTGAGCCGGCGGTTCTCCTCCCTGAGCCGGTCCAGCTCGACCCGAACCTCCCACTTTCCTTCTCTCTCCTCGCCATAGCGTCGAAACACTCCCGGTTCCGCCGTTCCAAGCCGTAGATCTGGGCCTGGAGGCTTCGATCTTCCGGCCGAGAAGGCACACCCGGTGATCCTCCCGGAGCTTCACCACCAGCCGCGCCAGCTCCGCCGCCTTCCGCCGCATGTATCCCAGCTCTGCCACCACCGCCCGGCCCTCCTCCTCCGCCGTCGCTGCCCTGAAACCCAGTCTCGCGTTCTCCCCCAGCAGCACCATCCTCTCCGACTCCAGTACCTCCAGCAAACTCCCTGCAGCTCGATCTTCCTCGCCGACTCCGACCACCGCCGCTCCACCTCCGCCGCCTCCGCCGCCAGCAGATCCCTTTCGACCGCCGCCACAACCAGCTCCGTCACGATCGCGTCCAATACCCCCTCGGTGGAAGGCGAATCTTGGGTGGCCGGCGGCGGCGGCGGGAGGGTTGAAAGGAGAGGGAACTTTCGGCGTCGGAGGAGGCGGAGTCGGGGTCGGAGGCGCGGGGTCGTCATCGAAGTCGAAGTCGGAGTGGACGGACGAGATCTGGCGGCGGTGGAGGGGTTTGAGGAGGGATTGGGAGTAGCGGTCGGCGAGGTAGAGGTATCGGTTGTAGAGGTCTTGGAGCAGGGCGAGGAGTTGGGGCCGTTTCTGGTAGTAGTTCTCCGCCCGCTCCGCGAACGAGTGCGATTCCTCCTCGTCGGGTAAGCTCACCGCCAGTGCCTGCACCCTTTGCTCGATGTCTGAAATTCGTACCAAAAGACGAAAATACCCCTAAGAATCTTACATAAACAATGGGAGAATTAATTAGGGAAATAAAAGCTCATAAGTAAGGTTCGTAAATTAGTGGAGAAAATTTAAGGGAATTGATTAATTAAGTTTTAATCCTTTCGGAAAAGAAGATTTTTTTTCCTTTATTAAGAGGAAGGAAAAATTGCATGTTGGTGTTATCTTAAAAAGAGAAAAATTATAAAGAAAAATAGTGTCCTGAAATCAAGGGGGGAACATTATGATGGGGTGTAATAATAATGAATGCAAATATAAGGCAGGAGTGGGATGCAATAATAAATAATGAATGCAATCCAAGGCAAGGGTGCATGAGTGGCACTAGAGGGCAATTTAGTCATCAAACCCTCGCACGCCCTCTCGCACTTCTTTATGATTTCTTTTTTTTTTTTTGCTGCACGACATCACATCGTTCTTTTGACCAAGCACGTCTTAAACGTTGACATTAACTCAACCTCCCGGACCAACGTTACTTAAGATTCAAATTTCAAATCTCAAGTATAAAGCTTGAAAAAGAGACTAAAACCTCTTTTAAACAAAGAACAACAGAACAAAAACCAGCTTTTTTTTTCTTCCCTGTTAACATGCCCAATGCAGGATGGACCACCAGCAAAACCTGGCTTTCTTGTCAAGAAGCAAGAATGAATGCAAGGGACCGCAAGAGATAGAGGCCCCAGAAATGGAGACAAGCATATCTCTAGCTGCATCAATGACTGCATCACATTAACCACTATTTTCCATGCACCTAAAAAACAGAAAAAGGCTATTGCAAGCAAGAAAGAACGGTTTGGTAAGCTTGATGAAGAGGCTTATTTTCTCCACAAATAACTCAGCAAATGGCATTAAAATCAACAGTATTTTCTTCACCAAAACATAAAAGGACCTATTATATACCCATTTGAGAGTAAATTATGTGTAAGGACGGTTTGGTGGGATTTAATGGTAAGGTAATTTGTCCAGAAGTCTGAAAGGGAACCCTCAAGACAGGGGGAAGGAGCTCTGCTGCTCACCTGCAAGAGCCGCTTGAAGCCAGGGAGGGCATGTGGAGGTCCGACACGGCTGGTGACAGCTCGTTGTTATCGTGGTCGTCGCCATCTCCGGAAGCGAGCCCACACCCGACACGTAAGGATAAGATTCGGGTCGAGATCGATGTATCGTATCACAGGGATGGGATGGCACCGGTCGCTGCACCCCTCGCGCCCAGCTAACCCTGCAACGATCCAAAACGCAGCAGGCTCATTTATTGAACGTGACGCGAGATGGGCCAAAATCTCCGCCCGGTAAATAGTAAAAACCAAGGCAAGAAACGATCCATCGTGCGGGAATCCCTAGGTCCGCCGCGTTAGCCGCGTACGGCAAAGTAAAAAGAAAAAAAGGGATTGGAAATGACTATTACCCGGTGGACGATACTAGTGATGGACGAATAGAGCGGTTCACACCAAGAGTGAAAAGTTTATTGATATCCGAGGAGGTAAAAAGGATAAAGAAAGATTTAGCAAATCAAGACTTCAAAGTTACCGTACCTAGCAAGGAACAATGGGAAAATAAATAAAGAACGCCATTTCAAATTCTTACACGAGCTATAATTTAAAATTAGAAGATAATGAATTTCCAGTTCGAAAAGGAAAATAAAATAAAATAACTGTGTTAACTGGTGAAGGAATTTGCCGCAACAGCGGTCGGTCGGTGAGGATTTTGGATCGTTAGGGATCAAAATGGCGACAGTAAAAGTGAATAAAATCAACAGATATCACACAGGGTAAAAATGGTTATTAATTCGAGGGACTAGCAGTAGCACTGAAACCGGCCGGCGACCCACATTTTCTCCGGCCGGTACCGGTCATCAACTCGAGGGTAACATTTCCGTTGTATCCATCCGATTTTTGTTTTTTTTTTTTTGAGAAACGATTTAAAGGATGAACATATGAAAAGGAAATCTTATGTAGTTTTTAGCGGATTATAAAAGATGAGGTTAAAATTAAAACGGCAAATAGCAGAACATAGCAGAAACAAAAAGGGTAGAGAAACAGAATGATGGGAAATGAAAAAGAAACTGGAGAAACCTCACCGGTTTTCGGAGAAGCCGCTGGCGTCGGAGATCAGAACGCCGGCGGCGGCCAGTTGTAAGGTGTCGCCGGGAAGCTCATCCGTCACCGGATGGTAACGTTTAGAAAGACAGAGACTAGTGGGAATGAGTTGGTGCTGTAGACCCGTGTGGTGTTAAAATTTATATATACATAAGCTGTGGCGGACCAGAGGGGAACGCGAGTTGGCTAGTATTCTGCAAACAGCGAGTAAAAAATGGACTCCATCATGACCGTTCATGATGGAAGCTTGTTGCAATGGAGGTGAACGGACGGTTTCCGTGGTCCCAAGAGGTATTTCGCTGTACGAAAGTGATAGCAAAAGCAGCGACTCGGATGGAAGATATGGGACAGTGAGATGATGGAGGTTGTTTGAGGCCCGTGCTCTTACCTCGTATTTACGAGATGGCCATCAATTCGTTGTACGAATAAATGTTTATATTAGAAACATCTAAAAGGCCAGATGGCTCTTGGTGGGCCTTTCGTACCGTCTAAGCAGTCTGCCGAACGATTGGACAAGTTGATGGACATAAAGTTGCGGGCCGAGAGCGTACAACTCGCAATAGTCCAGATGGGCCAGCGAGCATCATAGTCAAGCAGCGTGGGCCGAAGCCTAATCTATTATATTTTTTTAAAGAAAAACACTTTGTGCACCGAGGGTACAAAAAAAAATCTGACGTAGAGCACGTTAATTTCTACGTAGTTATAATTTTTTATATATATTAATATTATAATTTATTTTATTAAAATTTAATAATAAATTATTTTATTTTAAAAATTATGATATTTATATTCATATTATAACAATCTGCATGTAGGAAATCATAATTTTGATGGAGGATATCATAATATGCCATGGAATGATATAATTTTTTCAAAATTATATATATTTCATCATTCAAAATTTTAAATAAAAAATAGAACTGCAAGCATTCAATGCGCGTTGAAAAATAATTGGAGAAAAATGTTCCTTCTATAGTATGACATCCTATACCATATTATGACATCATGAACCATATTATGATATTCTATATACAGGATGTCATAATTTGATGCGGGATGTTATAATTTTCTATATCTTATGACATCTTATGTGTAGAAAGTCATAATATGACACAGAATGTCATAATTTTTTTCAAAAGTAGGAATATTTTGTCATATAAATTTTTAAATAAAAGATGGAATTACAACCATTAAATATGTATTAAAAAATGATAGCTATGTGGATTAATCACATAAAATGATACCCTCCACGTTGGATTTTCTACATCGCTCACAATGCATAAATTTTTTTTAATAATATAATAAATAAAAATAAAATTAAAAGAATACTATTTATTCGCTCGGGCTGATGATCCTAAAGAAATTAATCGATGGATCAGATACAATAGATGGTCGAATAATCACTTGCCATATTATCTTTTATTTTCAAATTAATTTAAGATCCAAACAAAGATGAGAATTCGTTTTATTATCCACGGTACACATGTTCTGGGATTTGAACTAGTCCACTGGACTTGATCTATCCGATAATTTCTCGCGACCCAATGGCTAATTCTTTCCAAATAAAAGGAGGCTTCTTTTGGCGGTGAGGACATTGGGATACACTTTACAGAAGGGTAGGCAAATATGGTTGGGATTGTGGAGCCAAACATAAACAAAATGGTGGTTGGAGGGACCTAGAATGACTATAAACATATCAAAGAGGCAGAAAAGGAGGGACCCTTACCTTAGATGGTCAGGGCAAAGCAACAAAGCACTTTATAGAACTGCAACTCCTACCATGTTTTGCAGAGAAAAATTTTAATAATCTGTGCATGCAATTCTAGGATATAAGGCCAAAATAGCATGGCCTGTAGGTTTTTATTGTTAAGTCTTAGATTAATGAAATTATTTCTTGATTTCCATTTCAAATTATTCTCTAGATTTTTTATCAATATGCGATTGTATTATTATAGAATTCCATGATGCTACTTCTTTGAATCCAACTTTCCTTCAAACATAGAGAACTAACTATAGGGGATATCCTACTATGTGGGGAACCATTTAGTAGAGTAGCAGTTTCTAAAGAACCTTACCTAGAAGAAGCAGGAGACATAGGACAGAAAATCTAAGTGATGATTTTATTGCATAACTTGTTGAGGGCACCCTACGACCTTCTCAGAGGCTATATCCTCAATAGATATTGCTAGCTTTTGAAAGCAAGCTGGAAGAAGTGAGGTGGATTCCATCTTTTCCAACTATACATGGGAGGTAATTGATCTATCTTCTAGTTGCAAATCAATAGGGAGTAAGTGGCTTTTCAAGAAGAAGCTTAGACTTAATGGAACTTTTGAAAAGCTCAAGACCAAGTTCATGGCTAATGGGTATAGTTAAGATAGAGGGAGTAGATTTTCTTGACACCTACTCCCTCGTGGCTAGGGTTCTACTATCCATGTGTTTGTCGCACTAGTTCCTTATTTAGACTCAAGTCCATCTAATGAAAGGTAAAATTGCTTTCCTTAATTTAGTGTTGTGAGAGATTAATATAGAAGAACCAAAGGATTTGTGGTTCTTATCCAAGAGGATAAAAATTTGTAAAATTGTCAAGACCTTGTATGGAGTAAACAAGTTCTTATACAATAGCATAAAAATTTTGATCGAACTGTGTTGTTTACAGGCTTTAAAGCAAACGAAACAAATAATTGATACAAAATTAAAGAAACTGAGGTGGCGATCCTATGTTACTATATAGATAATATCTTAATTTTTGTGATAAGTCTAGATCTAATAAGTAAAACTAAGAGTTTTCTTTCGAGTAATTTTGCTATAAAATATTTAGGTGTAGCTGATATTAATATTTAATATTAAATTGATTAAAAAATGAGAATCTCATAATTTTGAATAATCTTATTTGTTCAAAATTTTGTTAAAAGTATTTAAATATTTTGATTGTAAATCTCTGTAAAAATAAAGGAGAAGGAATTAACCAATTTAGCTATTCTCAAACAGTTGGATCTTGGAACTGCATAGCAAATACTACAAGACTTGACATTTCTTATATTTTGGTCGATTAGCTGGGTATGGTTGTAAGAATAAAAAGTAATTAAAGGACACTTGAGATATTGATGAAGTACCCTAAAGAGACTATTAATTATATTTGCCATTATTATGTAGGTTTCCATATTGTCCTTAAGGGATTCAGTATGCCAATAGGATCTCAGACTAAACAAGACCAAGGCTGCAATTGGATATGTGTTCGCTCTGAGACGAGTTACCATCTCATGAAAATTCTCAAAGCATGTGCTAATGACTTGATCCACCTTGGTGTTGAGATTCTACATCTCGAATTCGATCCATAGAAAAAATTCAAGACGGAGGAGCCTAGAATGCAAAGCAGACAATGTGGAGGCTCGGAGATGTAGTGCGCACAGGCCCGTAGTAGGGCGCAGCCTGCAGGCACATGCAGGCCCACGGACGTGCGGCCCAGGCCTGCAGCCCAAGCGCACACATGACGCATGGCCCAGGTATGGGCGCGCATGGCCAGTTCAAATTTCTATCGTGGTCCATGGTGGACTGCAGGAGGAATTCGCAGTCCATGCAACCGTCATGGACCGACATGGTGCACAGAGAAAAATCATGGCTCACGGCTATTCTTTGCACGATCGAATGGCTGAAGAGCGATCCGAGCGGTGTTTTGCATGATCAAAGTGTTCAGGTGGCTTGCAATCATGATCAAATGGCCAGAAAATTTCTAAGTCATAATAGAGGTTACATTTCAATCTGCAGAAGGTTTTGGGCACTTTATCAGGGGTAGATGGGCCGAGAAGCAAAGTGAACGCCCTATGGAATAGAGGAAGTCGGTAGTGAGTACCTAAGCGGTAGAGGAGCAGAGAGAGCTGGAGCAGCAGCCAGAGCCTCAGGTAAAGTCTATGAGAGTCTCTTTTGAGATTTTATGAGAGCTTTTGTAAGGGGTGAGAGGTGAGAGGTGAGAGCTTCTTGTTGAAAAAGAGTATTTATTAAAATTAAGTGTGTGTTATCCTCTTGTAATTATTTTCTTTCATAGTGAAAATTTTTGCATGTTCTATGGAGGTAGACATTGATCTAATGTACATATTTGATTGTGTCTCTTTTATTTCTTCTTTCTTTCTGCTACAACAAGTGGTACCAGATCTCCAACAATTGGTATTAGAGTCAGATTGGTACCGGAGTGCGTGATTAATATCAGAGCCAGGTGGTATCAAAGTACGTGGTTATCTAGGTTGGGGCAATGTTGATCAAGATTGAAGAAGATGAAGAAGTCAGGCTTAATCAAGGTAGAGATCAACCGATATGATAGGAAGAGTAATTTCTCTCTATGACAAGCGAGAATGAAGGATGTGTTCATCCAACAGGAGTTGATCGATGCTTTCATATACGAAGAGAAGTCGACTATCGTGGAGGAGAAGGATTGGAGGCGGCTGCAGATGCAGATGGTGAGCACGATCTACGTGTACTAGCGGATGATATGGTAATCTATGTACTTAGCAACACTTCTCCGATGACGATGTGGATGAAGCTCGAGGAGATGTACATGATGAAGTCACTCACCAACGTGCTCTTCCTTTGAAAGTAATTCTACCAGCTATGGATGAGCGAGAGATAGAGCATGCAAGTGCATCTCAGCAACTTTCAGAAGATCCTTATCGATCTTCTCAGCATTGGTGAAAAGGTTGAGGAGAAGATCAGGATGTTGTCTTGCTTTCATCGCTTCCCCTTCTTTGGAGTCTTTGGTGACTGCTCTTCTAATGGAGAAGAGCACCATCAAGATGGAGGAGATTATTTCTGTACTATACCAGAATGAGATTTTCAGGTGGAAGAATCGGACTTCGAGTTCAGGTGACGACTCGACTTTGACGATGACTGAAGATGGTGGTGGCAGAAGACGAAATGGTAGAGGATTGCAACGTAGGCAGTCCAAATCCAAGTGGAGGGACTCAAGCAAGATCAAATGCTACCATTGTGATGAGTTGGGACATCGAGTTGGAGATTGTTTGTAGCTCAGAGATCGAACTAAGACTACAGTGGCGATGGCAAGTAGTGATATAGAAGACAGTGATGATGTTCTTCTAGTGACTGACGAGGTATCTACTTCTTCCTCCCAGTGAATTTTAGATTCTACTTATTCGCATCATATATGTTATAGAGAGGAGTTGTTTGACTTTCTAGAGAGTAGTGAGGGTATTGTTCATCTGCAGGATGGATTGAGCTATGAGATCAAGGATAGTGGGATGGTCAGCTTATAGATGTATGATGGAGCAGTGAGAAAGTTGGATGAGATTCGATATATACCAAGCTTTAGTAATAATCTAATTTCATCGAGCAGACTGGATTCAAATGGCTATAGGTGGGAGCTGATGATGGAATCCTAAAGGTCATGCATGGTAGTAGGGTTGTGATGAAGGGCAAAAAGTATGGAGGACATTACCTCTTGATAGGCAGCTCAGCACGAAGTGGAGCTTCAGGAGTCAATGGGAGCCCAGTGCAAGGTGGAGCTCTAGGAGCAGATGGATTGGGTATAAGATGAAGACTCAAAAGAATGACAGATGATGTCATAAGGTGAAGTTCTTATTGTCGCAGGAGGCTATCCCGAGCAGATCTCAGGTCAAAAAGATCGCATCACATGACAAAGATAGGATCGAGCGATTTGCTCGACTCCCATATTTGTCCATCCATGAGTAGTGAGACATTTATCCCAGGACATGGGGACGAGATCATCCGAAAGCTCTTAAAATTAGGTGAAGGCCGAATATCGAGTCGAGATGGAGATTGTTGAGATTCTGTGCCTCGAATTCGATCCACAAGAGAAAATTCAAGATGGAGGAGCCTAGAATGTAGCGCATGATGATGTGGAGGCCCGAAGATGTAGCGTGCATAGGCCCGTAGCAGGGCGCAACCTGCAAGCGCATGCAGGCCAGTGGACGCATGGCCCAGGCCTGCTGCATGCAGCCCAGGCGTGTGTGGGATGTGCAGCCCAGGCATGCACAGGATGCACGGCCTAGGCTTGAGCAAGACCCAGTGCAGGCGTGTGTGGCCAGTTTGAATTTCTATGGCAGTCCACGATGGACCGCAGGAGGAATTCATGGTCTATGCAACCGTCATGGACCGACATGGTGTAGAGAGAAAAATCATGGCTCACGGCTATTCTTTGTGCAATCAGATAGCTAAGGAGCAATTCAAATGGTGTTTTACACGATCAGAGGGTTCAGGTGGCTTGCGGTCATGATCCTAATAGAGATTGTATTTCGATCTGCAGAGGATTTTGGGCCTTTTATTAGGGACAGATGGCTCGAGAAGCAAAATGAATGCCCTGTGGAATAGAGGAAGTCGGTAGTGAGCACCTAAGAGGCAGAGGAGCAGAGAGAGCTAGAGCAATGGGCAGAGCCTTAGGTGAAGTCTGCGAGAGTCTTCTTTAAAATTTGTGAGAGCTTTTAT
Organism: Elaeis oleifera; assembly: GCA_000441515.1. Classification (NCBI taxonomy): domain Eukaryota; kingdom Viridiplantae; phylum Streptophyta; class Magnoliopsida; order Arecales; family Arecaceae; genus Elaeis; species Elaeis oleifera. Next base: position 254,585 of record KE505490.1, read on the forward strand.
AAGGGGTGAGAAGTGAGAGCTTCTTGTTCAAAGAGAGAGATTTATGAGAGTTGAGTGTGTGTTCTCTTCTTGTAATTATTTTTTTATAGTAAAGCCTTTTGCATGCCCCGTAGAGGTAGACCTTGGTTTAATCCATATATTTGATTGTATCTCTTTTATCTCTTCTTTCTTTCTACTATAACAAATGGTACCAGATCTCCAACACTTGGAACCTCAGTAAAGGCTCTTGAGACTACTAAAAGAGAGGTGGAACAACTAATACATCTTTTAATTGATACATATTTATTAACACAATCAATTTTAGTAATATCTAGTAACTATGATAACCAAGCTATTATAGCTAAGGTTAATAGCAAGAAGGACAACTCCAAAACTAGCAAAATTATTAGACTCAGATGTAAGCACGCTAGGGATCTTAGGAAGGTTGACGTAGAAACCATAAACTATATTCAATCAGTCAAAAACCTAGTTGTTCCATTTATTAGGCCAACCGCAAGGAGGCTAGAAATCTCATAAAATAGATTCAATAGATTCAGCAATTAGTCAGCAACCTAAGTGGAGATCCTATGAAATAGATTCAATAGGTAACAATAAGTTGCAAGGATGACAATTAGGAGCACTGATGCAAAAGAATCATCACCTTATACCCATCTCTATAACATTAGTGATCAACCACAACAGTTAAAGGAACAGCTTATGCTTTGAGTGGATTCAAAACCCAAAGGTGTGTGTGTGGTTGGGGGGGGGGGGGTGTTCTATTATTGGACACCCTTGAAGAGCCCACCTATAGGAGTCTGGTTGCAGTATCACAATCTATAAAGTTAGGACTATTCTCTAGAGCACTCATAAAATCCAAGACATTGATGCATGATTATAACATGCCACCTGAAATATCTGGACTTTGTAGTTTAGTACTATAAGCTTGGCATAACACTTATATACTAAGGTTCAAGTTCAAGATCCAATTCACTTATCTTATATACGTTGAAGCAACTACAATAAAAGATATTATAGTGATAAAAATTTTGATGACTAAAGAAATTTTATCAAACAAAGTATAATTTTGATGATGAAAAAAATGCTTTCATCATTCTACTAGAGTCGGTGATTTTTGTATGATGAAAATTATTTTTATTGAAAAATTATGTCACCCAATATATATTGCCAATTTTTTCCATATGAAGGAAATTTTTTGTAATAATTGTGGCATAATATCTTCGGTTACTAAACATTTATACTTTTGGTGACTTGAAGTTTCCACAACCTATTCTTATTTATTTATAAAAATTAAACATTATCCATAACTATCTTTTGTGATAAAAATAATATTGTTACCAAATAGTTGGTGCCAATTTTTGTTATGTAGAGAGAATATTTTTGTGACAACTTTTACTATCGTGATAAAAATTATCGTCACTAAGAATTTATAAATTTTGTAACAAAATATTTTATTAAATATTTATATTTTTAGTGACTTAAATTTTTCATCTCCTACTCTTATTTTATTTATAAAAAAATTATCTATACTATTTTTTGTAATAAAAATAATAGCATCACCAAATATCTAGCTCTAATTTCAATCATGTGGAAGAAATTTTTTTTGTGATGACCTTTACTATTATAACAAAATTTATCATCACTAAGAATTCATAATTTTTGTTGAAACTTTTGGGTTGTTAAATATTTATATTTTGATGACTTAAATGTCTCATCATCTATTCTTGTTTCATTTACAAAAGCTAGGTAGAAATTATCTACGGCTACTAAGTAAGAAAGAAATCTTTCATATATTCATTTATGTTTGCTCATATAAGGATAGTTTTAACTAATATATATACAAACAATACCGTATTTTTAGTGAACATTAAGGACTTAAGCTAGAGAATGAACAACAAATACAAGAGAGACATCAAGACAAATTTTATTATGGTTTAAAGAGCATGTAAGTAAACGCATATTATTTTCTATGTCATAAACATATTAAATTCACCTACTTAGATTGGGTAATTACTTATATTTTCTCTATTGTAGATGTCATCATTATATAATCCGAAATCATGAGAAGCTACAAGTGAATGTATGCATTAGCATGTGGTCTTGATAAATATATATGATGCTATACATGAGGCATTATTAATAGAGTCCAATTCTATACTAATTAAGGATCATGACGATTGTTGTAATATAGTAGTTGAAAAATTTCATAACAACAAGCTAATTGATTTTTACAATGTTGTAGCAAGTCATATAGAAGTTTCAATGTAGACACTTTTATGATATTCTAGAGGTCCAAGAAGATGAATCATCTGATAATGGAAGAACTTTTAACTTGATGATGATGAAGGAAAGCCATTCAATAGGATGGATGTTATCCTTACATTATTGAGGCTACTATTGTACAAACTAGTAAAAGACTTTTCTGTACTGATGATGACTTCATTCATAAAGATAGTAATGAAGAAGATAAAGCAATGATAGACTGTAATATTAATAATGATCATGCTATAGATCCCATATTGTATTTTTTTGTTATTTTTCATATATTGATTTAGCTAAACTACATAATTATTTCTTCTATGATCACTATAGTTTATTGATAAATTGTTAGTTATGGTCACTATCACTATCAAGTGCCTTACATTTATAATGAAAATTGCAAATCATGAATCTTATTTTCTAAACTTCTTAACTCGTAGTTTATATTTCTAATTATTTTGTTTTGTAATAGAGTTTACTAATGGCATCAAGGGGTCATACTAAAAAAAGAGCTACAAATGCGGTGGTTGCTACATCTAATGTCATGCCAATAGATACATTAAGGTCACTTGAGTTAGAGCAAGCCAATCATAACACGCACAATTGGCATTAATAAGATTCTAAGTTTCACAATCATTCAAGTTATAACATGCTAATTCATTATATTTTAAGATATGTTTACCGAAATTTTTGTTTATATCATTGCTTGATATATTTACTATAAATATCTTTCCTTTTCTCTAACATGATTGGGAATTGGAATCATAAAAATGTTCATGTCATACTTTCAAGAGGGCAGCAAGCATAGTAATTGCTACATTTAGTATGATACCAAATGATACATGAGATTATTTAAGCCAGAGCAAACCACTCTCTGTACATCCAAAAGAAACATTGATAGAGTTTTATATCAAATACTCTATCATATTTGCACTGTCTATTTGTATAATACATTTGAGAGAGTTAAACTAGCTATTTTTATGCTTGGCATATGAACCTATCTAAAGAATTAATAAGCACGGATCTTTTTACAAATGCAGACACTATCTCAACTAGGATAAGTCAAGGTTCAACACAAGGGAATGATCTTCAAAAATAATTAAATACATGAGAAATGACTATCAACATACCAGAAGAGAAGAAGAGACCCTGGAGTTATTATCTGAAATTAGGATTATATCTCAAAAGTTCACCCTAGTGCTAATGAAATGGACGGATATAAAGTATCATAAACGAACAAAGTATTTAAGTGACTCCATGCAATCAAAAAGTTTTTTAATTAAGGCTTTATATTTTTATTTATTAATTTTTTTTATGTAATGTATTTACTTACTATCAAAGTAATAATATAATTATGTATATATATTCTTGCAGTCAACGTTTCATATACAATTAGAGATAGATCATGTAAGAAAAGATGTGAAAAGATATTAATGAATTCATCTAAGCAAGTGCAGTTTATGCATGCATTTTAACAAGCACAATACTTTGGAAGGGGAACTCCAATATTACCCTATTAGGATATCTTGAGAAAATTAGAAAGAACTCTACATAGTATAGAATAACAACAAGTTTAAGGTAAATTTCTATGAATTGAATTTTATTGATATAGATTTGTTATTTTGATACTAAGGTATGGGAACTAATAAATTTAATACATCATGAAAAAAAAATGCAATAAATCAAAAAAATTGAAAGAAGTTGACTATTTTGTATAACAAAAAGTCAAGAGCATTTGTACCACTCTGTTATCAGAATGTTAGTGTAATAATTTTTTGAAACAATATAAAAAATTCTAATATTAATTTCAACAAATATTTATTTCAAATTTTAGAGCTAATCTTTAATCTTTATGGTTTCAATTATATAGCATGATAAAAGTATTGGTAAAGAGATGAATACAATTGAACTCTTACATCATACTCGGCATAATAAAGGCAATGGATAGATATGCAAGGAAGCTAAAGAAGCTTATATAAGAGAACATATTATATCTTATAAATAAATTTTATATCATCTTACTTGAAAGGTTAAATTAGTATCCATTACTTTTCTTTTTTTTTTTTAAGAATAAAATGGAAGAGCTACAATCTTAGCCCACAAAAAAGGGTGAGGCTCCTTTGAGTCATGATGAAGTATATGGTCATGTTCTTGGGACAAGATCAGGATATATTAAAGGCCTTAGGATGGTCTAAAATCAATTAGTTCTTCTTCATCTACAAAGAGAACTTTGGAGTTGGAGGAGGCTCTTTAGAAGACTTTAGATGAAGTAAATATCTAGTTCAATATGAGCTAATGGAGGAGAGACAAACACTACAAGAAATTAGCATATTAGTGATTGCTATTAGCGATGGCAAAGATGCCATCACTAATAACCCTATTTACAAGCAACTTATTACGATGGAAATCAAATCTATCATAATAAGTGTAAAGACTTATTAGCGACATCCATTGTTGTTATTAGCAATGAAAAGTCATCACTATTAATTAAATATTATTAGCGATGGCATTAGCGACGTAATTTAGCCATCGCTAATAATCTATCCTAAAATCTCCCCCTTCTGGGTCTCTGACAGACTTGATTCTATTGGCCGCTACCTCTCCTTTTCCCTACCTCCAATCCCCCTTCTCCCCCATCGTGCTATCGGACCCCACAACCTCCTCCCTCCAACCCCGCACCGCCATCCTCACCTTGGATTTGACGTCTCCATGCCGAATCGACTATTCTCGAGCTCTTATCCCCGAGCCCCTTCTTCTCCAATGCTACCGGCAGCATCCCAGAGCCGATGTCCCACCGCCCCAGCCTCCCCCTTCTTTCAGCCTCCCTCTTCTTTTCCATCGCTGTGCTATTAGAAATCGGGTAGGATAAATATATAGATTTCAAAATTTTATCGATCACAGCAAAAAATAATCGGATTAAATATTTTAACCCCACATGTGTTAGATCTCATCTAATTCAATCCAAGTCCAGAAGTAAAGACATACATATAATCTGAAAAATAAATAAGGATGAGATCAAATCTCAATATCTTTGCATGGGTAGAAATTCACTATAATCGATGATCTCAGATTTGAAGATCCTTGAGCTACACACATGTCTGGCCTCTATAGATATCCATCGGGATCAACCTTGAATCCTTCTTCTCATGATAGATCCTTCTTCTTCAAGTAGGATCTTAGCCCTTTAGAATCTTGATCAACTCTTTGATCTTGACTACGAACTCAACTCTTGAACTGTAGCCTTTTTTTCTTCGTTCCTAACTGTAGAAGAAAAATCCTCCTCAACTCTTGACATGTAGAAGGATGGACGCCCAACCCTTAGGTGTGGAAAGAGAAGAGGGAGATAAGGTGTGGCATAGAGAAGGGAGAGAGGGAGAGAGATCTGATTTTAATTAAAATAACTAACTTTTAAAACCCTAGGAGACCTTCTCTTTATATAGGCCTTTCTCTGATTCAAATCAAAAATCAATTAACTTAAAAGTACATTCTGATCTCATAAAGATTTTTATCTTTTTAATCTAATTTTTTTCATTAAAATTAGAATTAATTGGTAGGACATCAGCCCCTTTTGGTAAGCATATGAGGCACCTCGTCAGATAAGGCAATCTGAGTGGGCACCCCATGCAATATAGGGCAGGTAGATGGGGCACCAACACTTGGCACCCCCCTTAGGATTTTCATGCACAAGAGAGAAGGGCTAGTGTTGGTGCCTCCTTAGAATTTTCATGCACAAGAGAGGGGGCGTAGCCCCTCTCTCTCTCCTTCCATGCCATTGCAAGAGAGAGGGTGGGCCCTCTCTCTTCCTCACGCTATCCAAGAGGGTTGGCACCCCTTTGTCCTACCAAAAATGGAGGATTGTGCCATCCCATCTTTCCAATAATTTTACACACAATGAGGAGATAATGAGGAGATAATGAGAAAATAATAAGAAATAATTTAGCCAACTTATTGACTTAATCCATTCTTCTTGGGCTCACAATTAGGTATTCAACTAAATCCAAATAGATTAGGTTAGGTTCAAGGCTATGGATTTGATCCAATCGAAGTTCTGAGAAGAATTAGGTTAACTATGTGCTAGCATGATTCTCTTAAATCTAATAAGATTTCAATAAACCCTAATCTAATTAGAACTTTATAAGTCCAATTGA
>KE505490.1:344855-361688 GCA_000441515.1 Elaeis oleifera
AGCAAATCTTGACAGCAGAATAGCTTCAGAGTCGGTCACGTTCAGTGTAGATGTACCCTTACATCTCACCTGTATGCCATACCAGTGTCTCCACACTCTTAGTTAAGAAGACAACCAACCTATATGGCACACAACGACCTATGCTTGATAAACGTTGTCGTCCTTGGTAACAACGTATTATTTGGTCGCGAACAGATTTAAGGACTAAACGATAAATCCTCCTTTGTCGAGTCTAAATAGTCCTAAGGACTTCACCACAATATAGGAGTTCATTAGAAGATGAAATATTTATGATGAAAAATATCAAAATAATTTTATTAATTCATAATTCATGTACATATACTAAAATGAGCACAACCGTCAACAAGCTGACGATTGGTTTTGGGACACTATTCCCAACATAGTCTAGATAAAAACTACTCGTAATTTGAATATTTGGTTGATGGAAGCATCAAATAGATTAATATCCTCCAATAACTATTTCAATTCCTCTAATAAAGGTTATAGAAAATATTAATATCATTATCTAGATCCTTATCACTTGAAATAATCATTGATGGAATAAGTGAAGACTATTTAATATACATCGATGGTAGCAAATCATAAGAAATCAAAATGACTGATCAAGTATTATAGATAGAATTTAGAGCCCAAGATGGATTGAAGTCATCATTAACTAGACCTAGCCTAACACTGCGAACATTGAAGGCAAAATCGGATGCCTATCATCAAACACTTCCTATAGTAAACTATCTACCAGGTGTCTTGACATCCTATATGTAAACTATCTACCATTGAAGTTATCTTCGATGATACATAGATCCTTTAATCTAGATATAAAGAAAATAATACAAACTTGGCTGATTTTCTTATTTTGAGTAGCATCCACTTCATTCAATAATCATTCTCATTTTTTTATATGTTACCCATCATGAAGATCCGTATATATGGCACAATTCTAGATTAATATTTTGACCCCAGCGTAACATACATTCATTCAGATAATTATGGATTTTTTGGCTTCATAAGAAGATGATTACAAGGTAGTATCTTCCATAAATACATCCTTTAATAATTGAAGTAGCATAATAAAAGACTTGCTAGACCATCTATTTAAATGTTTCAAATAGAATAAATGCATAAGAAAAAATCTTCTAAAAATTCTTACCAGCTTGTATGGTTGTTAATCACAATCTTTCACTAAGTTGCAATATTGAGCTGCCTTATCATTAGATAAATATATAGGTTCCTTAATATGCATACGATCGGTAAATGCATATCATCCAAACATCTTAACTATGCTTTGTTCTCCACTAAAATCTCCTAAATTTTTAGCTTCAACTACAAATGCATTTCTAAGTAAGCCCCTAATATTTTCTCTTGGAAGATTTCTTTGCAGGTTATTGGATCCAAAATTAGAAGTATATTCTATATAAAAAGATCAATTATACAGAGATAGCAGTATGGATTCTCCATAAATATCCATATAGTATAACTTTTATAAAATCATTCTATACCAAATGGTTTTTAACTATTTCTAGAGTAAAAAAGAATAATTTACATATTTTTGATATGAACATAAAATCTTCTCTTTCATACAGGCTTTCTCAATAGCAAATTTAACAAAATTCTAAAATTCATCCAAATAATCTTTATTGAACCTTAGCTTTTTTATCCAACTTTTATCTATTATAAGAGAAAATGATTGAAATTATAACTTGTTGTAGCCAATCCCCGAGTGCGTTTGAGTCCGGTGATGAGCAACATGCAAAACAAGTCCACACTAATTGGAGTTGTGTCCAATGGAGATCCTCTGATGCCTAAATCAGTGGGAAGCGGTGAACAGAATAGTAGAAATAGATTTTGATAGAGTATTTGCCCAGTATATCTTACCCTTGCTATCTCCTTGTCTTTCCTTTATATAAGCAATTTGGGTGTAACCGTCGAACACATGGAGTCCCGCTTATTGTAGCATGATAGAACAATTAACCTCCATTATCGAACCGTTACCATGGAGTTAGTGGGCAGTTTATGCACACTAACAGTCATGGTGTATAGTAGTTTTCCATGATTGTGGTGTTATAACTATAGAATCTGATATATCGACTGTATGTTGGTGATCTTGGTGTACCAACTGTACATCGGTGTTTTTGATATATTGACTGACCATCGGTTATGTAGTCGATTGAGTCATTATGGTTTACTTGGATCCATCAGGGAGTCGATTGAAATTACCGACTGACTGTTGGTATACTGACTGATAGTCAAATGTCTATATCCACGGTGCAGATTGAAAGTCGAACGATGAGTCTTATAGATGTCGTAGTTGGATCAGAACTTGTTCAACAGTCAGACTTTGACGGTCTACCAACAGATGCTGACACATAGTCGGAAGGTCGAGCGTGAATTGGTGGGAGTAGGTCCGAGTGCCCCAACAGTTGCCTCCCACTCTCAAGTTCAAGATGGCTTGATATATGGCTTGACATGTGGCTTGACACGTTGGATGAAGGGAGTCACCACATGTCATTTCGAACCTCAATTATACGGTCATTTCGGCTGTAGACATTAATGATCCCTAAAAACCAAAGGTCTCCAGTCGCTTTGTCATTTTGATAGTCATGCAATCATCACTAGCACGTCTAGTCGAAGAGATGATTGTTAAAGTTGCAGTCGATTAGGCAATCGGACAATCCGATCGATTTGATTTTGACCAATCAATTACCGCCATGCATCCGACCATTATTGGCTCCTGATTGTTCACGCAGATGGTGCTGACGTATCTCGATCGGACAGTAGGTGCATCGAAAGTTTCGATTGATGGTCAGTCCACATGTTGCCACATGTCATAATCTGGGATAATCTTAATTAGAGCTTATCCTACCGTCGATCGGTTCTATATATATATATAAGGTCATTTTCTTCCTCCCTTTGGTTCTTCTACTACAACTCTAATAGCTTGAGAGTTCCTCCTGTGGGTGTCGACTGTCAAGAGCTTTCAGGCCATTAAGAGCTTCCCCTCGCCTTCTTCTTCCCCATCTCCATGGTCTTCAGGGCATCCTTTAACTTTTAGATTAGGCCTCTCCTTCCTTCCCTCCTTCCTTTTCTCACCTCCTTTGATTCTTTTTCCACCATTTTCAATGGCTGGTAGCTATAGGAAAGGCAAGGGTAAGGCTAGGGTAGAGGAAAATAGGTCTGTAAATAGAGTACCTAGCCCTAAACCCTCTCGAGATAGTCGACTGACTGGCTCGATTGATGAATCCCTTTTGGATTCAACAGTAGAGGTTTTCTCTATGATCGAATCCGTCGTCATTCATTTTCGGGAGTAGTACCGCATCTCGAAGTAGTTTCGATCGTCTGTGCCTGGTCCGGATGATCGAATGATTTCTTCTCCTCCAGATCAAATTACTTTCTATATAGAGAAACTTAGGATTGGCCTTCATTTTCAATTTCAGACTTCGTTCAGAATATTTTAAACTATTACCAACTCTATCCAGCCCAACTTGCACTGAATTCCATTCGGCTTCTCATTAGTTTTGCCTTATTGTGCCATATGCTTCCGACCGCTCCTCGGGTTTCTTTTTTCCAATCCTTCTTCGTCCTTCACCCCCACCTTAAGGTCGAGGACTGATGGTTCATCAGCCCAAGTGTAACACCCCGAATCGAGACTGTGGTAGCTAAGAAATTTACATATACATGAGCATTTATATTGGTATATGGCACAGCATGTCATTCATAATGCACTTGAGCATTTATTTGCTAATTAGTTAGTAGTAACAAAGCCTAAATCTAGTTATTAATTAAAAAGAATGATCGAAGAATGGTTGGAGAATGATTGAGGAATTGAATCAATATTAATGGCTAAAACAGGGGTCGAGTCGACTCGGCTCTCAGTGGAGTCGGCTCGATGGCTAAAAAATAGTCAGACGAGATTTGAAATTTTGAATGTTTAGGTTCAATTTAAAAGATATGTGAGAAATTGACTAAGTGGCTTCACTCCATAAATAAAAGACTGAAAATTCTCTTAGCACCACATCAATAGATCCATAATTAAGTGGTTTTCTATGAGGTTGATACGTAGCAAACTAAACATTAGTTTATTCCCATTCCAAAGCATAGTCACCAATCTTTTTGTTGCTGATTTTGTCTCTTAGTCGAAATAGAAATATTAGAAAGAAAAAGAGCTAGAAAAGGGAGAAATTCTCCATTAAAATTGAAAGAAAATTCAGCTAGAAACAGAAGTTTTATTGAAAACTAGTTGGAAAGAGGACAATTTACTATTGGGAGAAAAAAAGAAACCTGTGGAGATAGTAGCAGGGATTCAATCATCTGAGGTAAGAATTTTGATTTCTAAACTGAGTTTACACTAAATCTTGAATGATTCCTACCTAATATGAGGTTTAGATGACCTGAACTATGAGATTTTTGGACTAAAATTCAGAAAGTAAAGAGCTACTACCAATCTTCTTGGAACAGATCACAATTATTTCAATAAAAGCGATAGAAATTATGTAATTAGCTAAACTAGGAATGAATCTTGAAGGAGAGTTATGGATTGAATTGCTGAAATTTTGAAGTTATATTGAGAATTAGCTAACCCTAAATAAACAAATAGTGTGGAACAAAAGTGAAAGATTAGAAAGGCTAGAAACTAAGCATATAAAGCAAAGTATGCGTTCTCATCTTCATGAACTTGGTAGTATTGTAATTGATAAGGGTATGTTCACTTCTTATAGGTGAGGAAGAGAGCCCAAAGGGGTTTTGGATCAATCAAGCATCAAAGTGGTGTAGTAGCTATCTAGATGTGAGTAAATTCCATCCAACTTTGATATTTTCATTATACTTTGGTATGAAAAAAAATTATTTTGAAAAGAAAGTTAGTTTTCTATTATTCTACAACTGATATATACGTATGCTAGTACAAAAATAGGAATGATCTTCTTGACAGCTTATGTATATCACTTATGTATGTATATGTGTATATGAATTGGAACAGTATGCCATTTATGATTTGAAATGTGTTGAAACAGCTAACTAGCATTTGAATTTTATCGAGCATATTTTTTAGCAAGCTACCCATAGGAGTGATCAACTTGTGGGCATGCCTAAGCATTAGCCAGCACCTCCTTACGAAATATTATGCTTGTTGGGGTCAGCAGTATCAGATGCACCGTTCGACTACCATAGCAGGGGTGCTTGTGGTGTAGTAGATGGTAATCCAGCGGCACCCTCCTTGTGATCCAATATATCCAATGGGGGCCAATTTTATTCGATACACTGTGTCGATTGTCCGTGGTAGGAGTACACTATGGAGTAATCAATGGTAGCCCAATAATTTTTATTTTGATAATCATTTGCATCATTTATTCTTCCTTAGCATGTAAAGTTTTAAAAGCTGATCAATTGTTTATGATATAAATATCATGAGTATTACAACCAATCTTCTTATTTCCCCACTATTCGATGGATTACTCACTTACTGGGACTAGTGTCTCATTATGTGCTTTTTTTCTTTATTTCGATAGATTTAAGGCATTCTAGCTCAACATAGCAGTTGCATCCTCAACACTCATTTTTAGCAGAGATTGGTCATGTCAGCTTGTGGGAGGAGTATGCATTTTGGTCATGTCGGCTTGAAGAAGGGTATCTTTTCCTTGACCATGCTAGTTGGTGTAAGGAGCTCATTTTGGGAGATTTTTATTTTGGGGTGTTGTACTCCATGATGGGTTATGTTTTGGGCTGAGTTTGTATAAGCTAAAAGAAGTAGTATTAGAATGTACTATGCACTTGATGTAAAGTGATGGATGTTAAATGAATACCTAGTGTTGTTCTTCAACTATGTCAAAGGGATTGAGACTTGGCTCTAACTTGAGATTGTGTGATTGTTGAATAATTTGGGTACAATATTTATACTTCTTTGTAGCAGGTTGAATATTTAGACTGAATTGTGGTGGATTGTAGTAAACAGCTAGGGTTTAATAGTATCTTGTGAACTGCGACATAAGATACTACCAAAACTCTGTCCAGATGCCACACTCTTATCCGGACTAGGAAAGGGTGTGATATTTATTGGTATCAGAGCAAGGGTTATAGATTTCATAAGCATAAGTATGGCATAATTCATTGCAAATAGTATTGCTAAGCAAATTAACTTGAAAAGAGAATGTGTGGTCCTCAAGCCGACTCAAAACTTTTCGAGCCGACTCAGGTCCAGGTTACAGAAAGAGCTTTCTGTTTCTCTAAGAGAGCCGACTCAATTTGAGTTCGAGCTGACTTGGCTTATATTTGAGCCAACTTAATATTGCATCTGACTTGTGTGCCAGCTTTTAAAACATGCCGGAGCCTACTTCATCTTACCTCGAGCCTAACTTCAATCTTTCAGATGATCTTTTCAATGAAATTTATTTTAGTTCATGTCCAACTTGTTCATAGTATTCCTAATTGATTCTAAATTCATCTTAATGGTGCTTTCCATTTACAAAAGCATTCCTAGGGATGATTTAAAGGATCATAGTGTTACAGCAACTTTTTCAGATTGTGGACTTCTGAAAATAGCAAGGATCAGGTCGTGGAAGTCCTTGAAGGCCAGCAACCAAGCCAAATAAAACAGCCTTCAGGATTTCAGCAGCCTTCTAGATCCTGTCGGTAGGATTTCTTTCTATGATTTGAACCCCTTCTCCATCAGATCTGAAATTCACCTTTTGGAACCTGAAAGTACCCTTGATGAAGCCTTCAAAAAATAAAGATGGGGCATAGAACTCTTCTTGGACGTCCAAGAGGGGGCGCACAAAAAGGGGGCATGCACAAGAAGGGTGCTAGTTTCTAGCACCTCCTTTCTTCCTTTTTGGGTTGGAGGCCAAGAAACCTTAGGATTTCTTGCTGCTAGAATGTAGAGAAGACCAGAGAAAGAAAAAACAAGAGAGAGAAAGGTTAGGAAAAAATAATTTATATTTTTTGATTCATCGAGTCTGAATACAGTATATGTTTATATACAGGATCAATATGATCCAACTCAAAAACTCCCCTAGCTAACTCGATACAAGATTGTGCTCACCCAAGCCCATGTACGCGCATGACTTGATCCAATCTCATAATTTTGGATTCAATCCTAGTTCAAATATAAGTTAGCCCCTTAAGGTCCAAAATCTCTGAACCTCAAGACCTGAAAGGCTAACAGTCTTTCGTCTTAAGGCCCAAACTAGTCCTAAAAATCTTATGACCACCTCATGGACTTTGGACCTTAGCCTTAGCCTTGATCCCATGAGCCTTGGGAGCACCACATGAGGCCCAACAATCTCCACCTTGGTGCTCCAAGGCCTCAACCAACTCCATCCTATCCATCAAGTACATCAGTGTCACACATTTTCGAAAGCCATCCCGTGGAAGTACCTTCGTCAGTGCATCTACTGGATTCTCCTTGATGTGAACCTTCACCAACTCCATCTCACTTCTTCACAAACTCTCTAATCCGATGATACCTGATATCGATGTGCTTCATTCTCGCATGGTAGACAGAGTTCTGTGCAAGTAATAGTATACTCTGACTATCACAGTATACCCTGACGACGTCCTGTGCGAGGCCCATCTCCAACGCCAAGCCCTTCAGCCATAGGACCTCCTTCACTGCCTCCGTAATACCAATGTACTCCACCTTAGTCATGGATAAGGCCGTGATAGGTTGCAAGTACGATCTCCACGAAATGGGACCTCCAAACAAGCAAAATACAAAACCTATCGTCGACCGTTAGGTGTCCACGTCTCCACTGAAATCTACATCCATGAACCCTCCTATCTACCTTCGAGCCTCTTTGAATGTGTTGGAGAGTCTCTCAGCACCTTCTCACTGTCCGTAGTAGATGCTGACTCCAACAGTACCCATCAAGTATCTAAAGATCTCCTTCAGTGCTCGCTAGTGCTTCCTGTCAGGCTGTGTTATAAACCTACTGACCTGGCTCACTGCATGGGTGATATCTAGCCTACAACATACCATGGCGTACATAAGGCTTCCCACACCAGAGGCATATGGCAATCTCTCCATCTCCCGAGCCTCCATCTCAGTTTGTGGTGATATCATATTCGAGAGTCTAAAGTGTCCGATGAGTGGCAGCTCCACCGATTTTGCATCATTCATCCCGAACCTCTCTAAGACCTTCCTGATGTAACTTTTTTGAGATAAATGTAGCACCCTCTTGGCTCGATCTCTGAAATTTTTATACCTAAGATCTTCCTCGCAGGCCCAAATCTTCATCTCAAACTCTCGAGACAAGGCTGCCTTCAGTTCCTACACAACTTTTTTACTCTTGCATGCTATAAGCATGTCATCCACATATAAGAGTAGAAACATCCTAGACCCATCCTTCAAAGATTTAATATAAACACAAGAGTCATACTCGTATTTGAAAAGCTCGATGCTCCTCACATAAGAATCAAATCACTTCTACCATTACCTTGGTGATTGCTTCAGCCCGTACAGCGATTTCTGTAACAAACAGACCTTTCCTTCTGCTCTTGGCTCTTGAAACCCAGGTGGCTGCTCCATATAGATGCTCTCCTCTAGATGCCCATGAAGAATACTATCTTGACATCCATCTGCTCCAGCTCCAAGTCCTGAGTTGCTACAATGCTCAGCAGCACTCTGATGGAAGTATGCCTGACGATGGGAGAAAAAATCTCACTGAAGTCGATGCCTTCCTTTTAAGAGTATCCCTTAGCCACTAGCCTCACCTTATACTTGATACCCCCTTACTCCAAAGGCCCTCCTTACATTGGTAAACCCACTTGCAATCAATGGGTTTCTTCCCTTGTGGCAACTGCACCAATCGTCATATCTCGTTCTTGTGGAGAGACTGCATCTCCTCGGATATTGCTTGGACTCACCTCTCTCTGTCCTGACTCTCCATAGCCTCCTCATAGGTGTAGGGATTCCTATTTGCTATCACTAGGGCATATGACACTGTCTCATCAAAGCTATATCATTTTGGTTGCCTGACGTTCCTTTTGGGCTTATGCAGTGCAACCCCGATATCCATCCCACATCCTGTTTGCTCTTGCTGGACCTCCTAACTTCTTTCATCTATCTGAGCTCTCTGCACCTGTGGAGACACCTTTGGGGAGTGATCCATCTGAATACCAAGTCCGTCCGATGCATCTGCAAGTGGCAAAATAGAATAGGATGTTAGTTGTCCAGTGCTGCCCTGCTGGACCTCCTGCTGCTCCTCTATGCCATCTCACCTTTGAAGAACTGAATTTTTATGAATGGTGACATTCTTGCTGATGACAACCTTCTTCTCTAAGAAATTCCACAGCCGGTATCCCTTAACTCCTCACGGATATCCCAAGAACACTATCTTCCGTGACTTGGCATCCAATTTGCTCCGCTCACCAGCACTGATGTGCACAAATGCCGTGCACCCAAGCACCCTTAGATGGCTCAGCCTAATCTTCCTTCTAGATCATTTTCCTCTAGAATACTACCATCTAACTTAGTGTGAGGTGACTGATTCACCAAATAACAGGCTGCATCCATTGTATCAACCCAGAACACCTTGGGAAGTCCTACCTGCAGCCTCATGCATCGTGCCTTTTCCATAAAGGTTCTGTTCATCCTCTCGGTCACTCCATTTTGCTGAAGAGTCTCTCTCATCGAGAAGTACCTTTTGATGCCACACTCCTCACAAAAAATTTGAAACTCCTTACTGGTGTACTCCCCACCATTATCGAACTGCAAATACTTCAAGCTTCGATCTGTCTCCTTCTCCACCTCAACTTTCTACACCTTAAATTTGGTGAAGACTTCTAATTTTTCTTCATGAAGTAGACCTATACCTTCCTCAAAAAATTATCTATAAAGGTCAAGAAGTATCTCACTCCATTTCTAACTGAAAACGGGATCGGTCCCCACACATTAGTGTGAACTAGTTCTAGTGGAGGTGCACTGTGGGCTGAACTGCTGGCAAACTACACTCTTCTCTGCTTTTCCATCTGGTATGGCTCACATACCTCTGAGATACCTCCATCCAGATCTAAAATCAGACCATACTTGCTCAGCTCCTTCATCCCATGATCTTCCATGTGGCTTAGGCGGTGGTACCACAACCAGTGAGCCCCTTGCTGGTCCTGCGCTGCTACTGCTGCATCAAATTCCTCAGTCACCATAGATCCTTCCATTCTGTAGAGGTTGTTCTCCATCCTCCTATCTCTTATCACTATCATGACTCTATTTGAGATGTTCAACACCCCACTTTTGGTACGACTGCTGAAGCTATAGCTGCCCCACTCCAGGTAACCAAGTGACATGAGATTCTTCTTCAGATCAGGGACGTGCTTCACATTAGTGAGCGTCCGCACCATCCCATCAAACATCCTCATCAGAATGCTCTCAATACCAGCAACTCAACACAGGTGATCATCTCCAAGTGTTACACTCCCTTCATCCATCCTGGTGTATGTAGCGAACCAAGACTGGTTTGGGGTATAGTGATGCGAACAGACTGAATCCAGAGTCCATGTATTTGTATTTTGCCTGTGACCATCTGATACCACCAACAGATCATCCTCCACCTCACTATCAGCCATCATACTCAGCACATCGATCCTCCCTTATCTCCCTTCTTGTTCTTCTACTGTGGGCAATCTCGTTTGAAGTGCCCGATCTCGTTGCACTTGTAGCACCTTGCTTCCTTCTTGCTCTTGCTCTTCCAAGACTTTAACCATCCCCTTGACTTGCTTCTTCCCTTCCTCTTTCTGATCTCTCCCCCATGACCAAGCCTTCCTAGGGAGCACCTTCCTTGGTCAATTTCTCCCGCTGTTTATTGGACCGTAGTATCGAGACCATGTCTTCATACTCCAGGGTCTCCTTGCCGTAGAGCAGCATCGTCACCAATGGATCATAGGAAGGGGGCAGCGAGCATAGCAGTACTAACGACTTATCTTCTTCCTTCATCTTCACCCCGATGTTCAGTAATTCATTGCACATCTAATCAAATTTCTGGATGGACTCAAGACATCTCCACCTTCCTACATCCGAAGGCTGGACAATCTCTTCTCAATATCAGCTTGTTGCATATATTTTTTTTTCATATACATGGTGTGTAACTTCGACCATAAACCTTTTGGGGTCCTCTCCTCTAACACCGAATAGAGCACCGCATCTACCAAATATCCTCTAATCATAGAACAAGCCTTCTTCTCCAGGGACATCCACTGATGATCCGTCATCCCTTCAGGCTTCTCCTCCAATGCCTAATCTTGATCTATTTGAACCAAAAGATCTTCTACCCAAACTTTTTACATGAAAAAGTTTTCTTTCTCATCAAACTTCTCAAAATCAACCTTCATGTTGCTTCCTATGAATCGATCCAAACCAAAAACATAACAAAACTTCAAGAGATTTGAGAAATACCTTGACAAGGTTCTTGCTGAAATTTCAGCCTTTGAAGATCTTCAACTTTTGGAGTCTCTTTCTTTCTCCACACAACCCGTGCTCTGATACCAATTATTGGAATAATATTTTGAGGTTGTGGACATCAGAAAATAGCAAGGATCAGATCATGGAGGTCCTTGAAGGTCAGAAACCAAGCAAAATAAAATAGCCTTCAAGATTTCAGCAGCCTTGTAAATCCTGTCGGCAGGATTTCTTTCTATGATTTGAACCCCTTCTCCATCAGATCTAAAATCCATATTTAGGACCTAGAAGTATTCTTGATGAAGCCTCTAAAAAATAAAGATGAGGTATGCCACTCCTCTTGGACGTCCAAGAGGGGGCACACAAAAAGGGGCATGCACAAGGAGGGTGCTGGTTTCTAGCACCTCCTTTCTTTCTTTTTGGGTTGGCGGCCAAGAATCCTAGGATTTCTTGTTGCTAGGATGTGGAGAAGACTAGAGAGAGAAAAAAAAAGAGAAAAAAAAATTAAGAAAAAATAATTTTGTATTCTTTCGATTCATTGAGTCTGAGTACAGTATATGTTTATATACAGGGTTAATGTGACCCAACCCAAAAACTCTCCTGACTAACTCAATACAAGATTGAACTCATCCAAGCCCATATACACTCATAACTTGATCTAATCTCATAATCTTAGACTCAATCCTAGCCCAAATATAAGTTAGCCCCTCAAGGCCTAAAATCTCTGAACCTCAAGATCTGAAAGGCTGACAGCCTTTCGTCCTAGGGCCCAAACTAGCCTTCGAAACCCCAAGACCACCTCATAGACTTTGGATCTTGGCCTTAGCCTTGGTCCCCTGAGCCTTGGGAGCACCACATGAGGCCCAACACATAGTATGCTTTGTGATTCAATGTTTAGCTATCATTAAAAGTCATTTTGGTCACCATTAAATTTGATTAATCTAGTTATATTTTATAGGAAGATAGTTCAAACCAGATCTGAACTTGGTGGAGAACAACCACTAGTGGAAGGTAGAGGCCAAGGATGAGCCCCAAGTAGGGGTAAAGGCTGAGGTTGGGGTAGACTAAGAAGAGTTGATAGGGATGGCCAACCTCGTAGGACAGCATCTAGTGCCTTATCTTCTGCCCCAAGGGTGGAAGTAGAGGATTCACAGTTGCGCAATCATGTACATGATTGTCCATCTATTACACCAGCATCAATACCTCCAACACAAACACAGGCCTCCATCCCTAGGTTATAGGAATTGATAGGTATAATCACTCGGGCTATCGCTACTGCTGTAACTTCTATTCCTAATTATCAATCTCAAAATATAGATAAAGAAGAAAATTATGATATCAATCCAAAAATATAAATAGAATAGAAAATTATGAAAGAGCTAGAAAATTGGAGGCAACAGAGTTTTTAGGTACAACAGATCCAATGGAGGTAGAGAACTGATTTCAAAAATAGAAAGGATATTTGCACTAATGAAAAGTACAGAGGTGCAGAAGGTAAGTATTGGTACATTTCTATTAGAAGATCGAGCCCAATATTGGTGGAAGTCTTATGTCGATAGGTAGCCACAGAATTCTGCTATTTCTTGGGATGATCTTAAAAGGAGTTTTATCAGCAGTATTATCCAGTCATGTATTAGGACCAAAAGAGGAGAGAATTTCTTAATTTGACAAAGGAATGAATGACAGGATCTAATTATGAAGCAAAGTTTGTTGAGCTATCCTATTTTGCTTCTGTGTTTGTAGCTGATGAGAAAGAAAATATTCATTATTTCAGGATGGGCTGCGCTTTGAGATCAAGGCAAAGATGAAGATGTATAACTATGGCAACTTTGCGGAGTTGGTGGCAGAAGTGATCAGAGTGGAGAAAATTAAGAAAGAGTTTATAACCAAAATAGGAAAGAGGTAAGAGAAGTGTATAGGGTTTCTCCATGGGTACAGAGAGAAATCAGCCACTCAAGAGGATGAATGTTCTCAAGCAGCCTTATCAGAATTTCAAAACATCAGTAGAGTCGGGTATGGGTTCTTTGCTTTTACCAACCTGAGACAGAGTAAGACAGAGTAGAGATTCATGTCACAGTCAGCGAGGAGCAGAGTGACAGAAAGAAGAGAGAATCAGGATAGTTCTAGTAGGGTGCTAGTCTAGTTACTGCTTCATTAAACCAGGTACCTCGGTGCATTAACTATGGGAAATTCCATCATGGAGAATGTAGGCAAGGATTTGGAGGGTGTTTCAGGTGCAGACAGTTGGGCCATCAGAGGAAAGATTGCCCTAACAATACTCCAACTAGAGATCTTCTACAGAAGCCAAATACTTTACCAAGAATTTAGAATAGGGTGACAATTATATTACTGATATACAAGCAGATAAAGTGGAAACTAGTATCAGTGGGCAAGATGCTGTGTCAGGCAGGCCAAGGGATGAAGCGAGAGTGTTTGTCATGATTAGATAGGAGATGCAGACTACTCTTGATGTGGTGATAGGTATGTTATCCATATTTGATCATGATGTGTATGTACTAATTGACCCTGGATCCACATATTCATATTTATCACCAACATTTTTTGTACATATCGATAAGAAATTAAGTCGATTAGACTGTAGTTTGATGGTATCCATGCTAGTAAGAAACTATTTATTGTTGATCAAGTATACAGGGGTTGTTCAGTCCGAGTAGGTGAACAGGAACTAGCAGCAAATTTGATTTCTTTAGATATGCATGATTTTGATACCATACTGGGTATAGATTGGTTGTCTGCACATCGAGCAAAGGTAGATTATTTTAGAAAAGAAGTGATTTTACAGACTTCAAATGGTAGAAAAATTTTTTTTTAGGAGAACGATAGATACTTTCATCATGTATTATTTCCACCTTTACAGTGATAAATTGCTCAAAAAAGGATGTGAAGCATATCTAGCATGTGTGGTTAATATAGAGGTAAGCAAGCCAAAATTGACAAATATTCCAGTAGTCTGTGAGTTTTCAAATATTTTCTAGAGGAGCTTCCAAGGTTGCCATCGGATAGGGAGATCGAGTTTGGTATTGATTTGATTTCGGACACCAGACCAATATCTAGAGCACCATACAGAATGACTCCAGTAGAATTAAGAGAGTTTGAGACATAATTGCAAGAATTATTGGACAAGGGATTTATTAAGCCAAGCATTTACCTTGGGAAGCCCCAGTATTGTTTGTTAAGAAGAAAGATGGCACCATGAGATTGTACATTGATTATCAGTAGCTTAATAAGGTAACTATCAAAATAATTATCCGCTGCCATGCATTGATGATTTATTTGATCAACTCTAAGAAGCTAAGATATTTTCAAAGATAGATCTCAGATTGGGGTATCATCAGCTGAAAATTAGAAATAAGAATGTGCCAAAGACAGCCTTTCGAACCCGATATGGTCATTATGAATTTTGGTGATGCCATTTGGTTTGATAAATGCCCTAGCAGCTATTATGGGCATGATGAATCAGGTGTTTCAATAGTATTTGGATAGATTCATGGTTGTCTTCATTGATGATATATTAATATATTCTAAAGATGAAGCAGAGCATATAGAATATTTGAGGATTATATTGTAGACCTTTCGAAAGAAACATTTATATGCTAAATTAAGCAAGAGTGAGTTCTAATTGAATAAGATGGTTTTTTTGGCCATGTGATTTCAGTAGAAGGTATATTGGTTGACCCATAGAAAATTAGTGCCATTGTGAATTGAGAGCCATCCACTAGTTCAACAGAGGTGAGGAGTTTTTTGGGTTTAGCAGGATATTACCAGAGGTTTATTCAGAATTTTCCGTTATAGCATCCCAATGACAAACTACTTCGAAAAAATGCTAAATTTGAGTGGACCAAGGAGTGCCAGAAAAGCTTTGATAAATTGAAGAAGTGGTTGACTACAGCTCCAGTACTTGCTTTCCCTTCCAGTGGTGGAGATTATATAATGTATAGTGATGCCTCCGCAAAGGGTTGGATTGTATATTGATGCAGCATGGACAGGTAATTGCCTATGCTTCTCGATAACTTAGACCACATGAGCTAAATTATCCCACCCATGATTTAAAGATGGCTGCAGTTGTATTTGCTCTTAAGATATGGAGACATTATCTATATGAAAAAAGATGTCAGATATTTATAGATCATAAGAGTTTGAAGTATGTGTTAACCTAAAAGGAGCTAAACCTTAGGCAGAGGAGGTTGATTGAACTTATTAAATGTTGGATGTATATCCTAAAAGCCAATTTTGACTGATGTATATCATATTACTAAGATATAATTTTATACTTAATGAGCATTTATATTACCATTCATATTTTATGTGTCTATGAATCATCCAAGGGATTAACAAGATGATGACACATATTTTTAAAGAGTTGAGAATTTGAGATATGTGTCATTGATGGTTAATTTCTAAAATGCTCCTGATCATAGGATCATCATAGGGATGGTAATTGATCCAGATAGACTAGTGCACGGATCGCTTCCATCGGGTAGATGAGTCTCGAGTCTATAGTATAGTGACACTGGAGCGAGAATGCAAGTGGTTGTTAGAGAACAACTAGCACTGAGCGTGACCAACATAAGAAGTCATATGTATGTCTGCTCACTTGTTAGTGAATTTTTGATGCTGCAGTAGTGTGACTGGTCCTTTAACCTGTGGTGCTATAGCTGTTCGTAGTGAGACTATTGGAGTTTAACTACACATAAATATTGACTCAATGAGTCTTTGTAGGAGATGTTGATGACAGTTGATCCACTATAGGAGTAGAATGTATACTTAGATAGAATCTATCGACCCTAGCAGAAAGAACTAGTCCAATGAGATTTAAGAAGATGAGTCCTTAAGTCTATGGCCATAGTAGTGTGATTGATGAAAAAAAAATTTATGAGAATCACACATGGACTCGAGCTAATTGAATCTATCATATGATCGATGATGAGGTTTGACGATTCATCTATGACCTGCCATCTGGTCGGAACTTACGATAGAGGGACTGTATCATACATTAACTGCACCTAGAGGTTTATCATCTTTTATTCTACTGGATTGCCACTACATACTGCTAGATATCACTGATAGATTGTGAGACCCATGAGTATCATCTCGATGATCGATGATCCTTGATGGATAGAGTTGAAATAGTTTCAACCTATTGAAATGAGTTTTAATGATATTGTAATAGGGATCACAATATATCTCACTACCAGACAGAATAGAATCTATGGAGTCACACACAAAGAGATTTTTGACTGATCAGATGGTTAAATTATGATTATGAATCGTGATAGGATTTAATTATCAATTTGATGATTAATCCAATGCAAAAGTTACAATTAAGTAACTTGCTAAAGAGTTAGTGAGTTATAGGAGGATTAATTAACAATTAGATTGCTAATTGGCTCAATTTGATTGAGCAATGGGGC
>KE505491.1:12935-26894 GCA_000441515.1 Elaeis oleifera
CCGATCTGACATCTAGGGCACACATCTAACAAAGGCATCTGTTCCCTTTCATCTATTGATAAGATCTTTCTTCCTCTTGAATCTGTTAGGTACAAAAGGAATTCCATTTTTTTATGAAAGTTTATCTTTAAAAAAATATAGACAGAAGGAAAGGAAAAAGGCTATTTGTTCATTTTTTTTTGATGGATGTTTATCTTAAAAAATACTTACCTTAAAAAATATAAACGAAAAGAAAGAATATCCATCCATTATTTTTCTTATTAATGGACGTATGTAATATGAAAGTGAGAATCCTGAGGATAACATCCCATGGATAACATCTATATACTCAATATGTCCACCGAGATAATAGGTCATTAACCAGAGAATCCCATTGATAACCTTCCACCAATTTTCAACTAAGTCCTCAATATTCTCACTTTCAGAAAGGCTCATCTACTTGATCATCCATTCTAACAGATTATAGATTTCTTTCCTTTCTAAAAAGTTCACATGGGCCTGTATGTAATACGAAGCACATCCATATTCTTTTCTAGATTTTTGCTATAGTACTTTTAATTCATTAAGAAACATATATTTATAAAATTGATTTTTTTTTCATTATTTTGGTTCATACTTAGAAACAACTACACTATCATTATTTGAAGTTAGTATTTTAATTCCTAATCTTTATTTATTGAAGTATGAGTTTCTTTTTTATAAACCATTGTTGTCTCATCTAGATTTTGTCTCAACTCAATGCTTTTAAAAATTATATGATAGAGAACTTAGATTATATATATCTGGTGCTAGGAAGGATATATGTTGATAAGAAAATCAAAAAATAATTTAAAAATAACAATGAAGAGCATGAACGAATATGACTTCTTCATTTTTAAATTAATATCATTTATTTCTATCTTAGTATGTTTTATGTAGATTGATTATGACAAGAAGGAAAAAGATTTATAGTCGTGAAAAAATAGATGAGGAGAAGATGAGAAAGAAGGACAAAGAAAGGATTACAAAAAAAGAAAAGAAAATTGATGAGAATTTGGATAAGGAGAAAAAGATAAAAGAAGGAAAAAAGATAACAGATAGAAAATGAAGGAGAAAAAAATTAAGAATTTATAAAAAGTTAAAATACAAATAAGAAATTAGTTTTTCATGAAGTAAATATACTTGAAAGAGGAGAAGGATATAAGAAAAATGATATACCTGAACTGATAGATATAAAATGTTATGTCATGTATTTTGCAAATTAGTATTAGGTTAATTAGTCAAAAGTATGACAGAAAAGCACCATAGATTGTTGGCAAAAACTCCATTTTATCATTTCCTTGATGTTCTCGATAAAGGATCTAATAAGGATGGATTAGATGATATTTTAGAGTTATAGAATGACAATAAAGGTGTTATTTTAGTAAATAAAAATGATACTATTTGTTGGAGAAGATGTCGAACCCATATTAGGGTTGCCATGTAAAGACTATAAAATAGGACTATCAAAAAAGGCCAATCTTGAGGAGTCTAAGATGTATATGAAATAGTTCTCCACTCATTTTATCCTATAAGAAAAATATTGAAAAGAGGTTTATAGAGTTGAAGACAAATGAAAAGTAAGCAGAAAAATTTGTCCAGCTTGAAATATTGTAGATCTTTGTATCCTTTTGCGTAAGCAACTTAGGAAGTGCCTAGAATCTTATTTCATATACCGATAATTTGGATAATTTATGGACTTATGTTTAGAGGATAGCTATACATAATTATTGATGAAGTGAAATTTGAAGCACTACAAAGAAGGTATAGTTGAGGAAGAAGAAAAAGTGTTAAAAATTGGCTATCTTCATGGATACGCTTTTATATTACTGATAAATTTATTTAAAAAATTATTTATAAATTTAATTATAACTATAATTATATATTAAAAATTGATATGATATGTAGATATTATTTGAACATACATCATGTGGACAAAGATGTAGTAATCAGAATATGCCTTGCTATCTTAATTAGAAACTTTGAAGCTACTATAACAAAAGAAAGTTCTACTAAAAAAAAGAAAGTTCTACTAAAAAACTATCTAAGGTACCTTTAAGTCAGATAATCTAATATATGTTTTTGATATTTGATTTTAATATTATAATATTATAAGTATTTATTATAATTTCTTAAAATTGGCAGATTATCATTACTTTCTTCATACCAACGGATGATTAAAAGTAGATTTTGAATGCAAGTTCCCATTCTAAGATAAAATCCTTGAAAAGACTAAGCGATGAGCAAGATATTTATGACAGTATGGATAATGAAGATCAAGAAATATGACTGCAATGCCGGCTAAAAAATTATAGAAGGATGACACTATCAAAAGGATACTCCAACTTGAAAATAAATAAATATTAATTTATGAGAAAGGCTTTTTTGTTGAGCTTACTAATAATTAGAAGGTTAGAATTGAAGAGCTAGAAGAATAGATAAAAAACTAATCCATGAGATCGAAGAGATAAAAGAAAAAAATATAAGAAGTGCAAAACTATGAAGTAGAAAAGGATGAAAATGAGTCAACCTATGGTTTCAAATGATTCAATACATGCACGCCTTGCTAGAAATATTATTTCTTATGATTTGAGAGGTGAAGATATAAAATCCTCTAGAGCTTTATTATCTCCTTCTATAAAATACTTGAAGTAATTTCAGAGAGCACAGAACTAAAAAAAGTGGTACAGAAGAGCTCTGCAGTAAATAAAAGAATAAAGCTATTCAAAGAGTTTGCTCCTATAGTGGATATATTATCCATCAAAGAGAAACCACAACAATCAATAGTAACTACTCATTTCTATCAATTAATAACTTTATGTTTATATTGAATAAATGTTGCTAAACATTATAATGCTTTTTTGCTAAAATTTCTAGAGCATAATCAAAATTATGCTGGTAGAGAATATATTTAGGAGAATGAGAAAGCATTATTTGATACTTGGTTGGAGCAAGAGATTGATAGATACATTTATTTAATATCATACATGAATTAATATATTTATATTTTACATATTTAATTGTGGCAACATGAGATTAATAATCACTAATCAATTTTAATTTGTTGTTATAGTTTGGTGCTTGAGTGGCATGATGAGTGCTCTTCTATTTCAAGATTTTGTATACAACAACTATTATTTAAATGAGAAATATCGAATGATGTATGTAAAGTTTTAATAGTACAATATCTTGATATCTATTCTCTTGTAATCTAGTATGTCCTAATGTATTGATCACTTACTTTTTATGGTAAAAGATTATTTTGGTCACCCTACATATTTGGAAACAAGCATGATAATTTATAGATTATCAATCAGCATCACTTGTATCTCTTTTTAGTATGGCTTCTCTTTTCTTTTTTTTTCTCTTCTCAAGTGCACTCTTCATCCTTTTAGTGGATAGACCTTTCTTAATAGGTGGGGCTTGATTGTGATATGATTATTAGATATTTTCATATTACTCGATTTTGATATAATATTCTTTATTTTCATTGTCAATATTATTTATATTCATTTGATGTAGCATTTTTTGACCTACACGGTCAATTTATCAAGTTCATTTTCTACCCTCTTTAAAATGTCACTTGAAATAGCACCTTTAACTGCCATAGTAATCGCCTTTTAGCATACTCTGGTATAATGAGTAGCCAATATTTCTTTACCATTTGAATGGATAACTAATTGATGAGTGTTTGACAATGCTCTATCTTTTATGAACTTAGTCCATCATTTTAGTATATATTTAAAAGGTAAATGAAGAATATTGTTACGATGCAAAACCTTCGGTGCATGCAAATATAAAATGCCCATACTCTCAAATTTTAAACAACTATATTTAACTGAGATATCAAGTGAATTAAATTCAATACAAGATAATAACCATCTAGTGAAGTAATCTTATAAATGTACTCGTCATCCTCACATCCTGTACATTCACAAAGACATGCAAGTTAGTTTCTAAACTCCTCTTCAAAATCACTATAAACATGCTTTGTATATTTTTCAGCTACATTTGTTAACATGGACAGTCCATAGATATAAACAACTAGTTTTGTTTATCTTGATTTAAAATTTTCATACAATTCTTATTCTTAAAATAGCTTTGCTACTTTCTCATATCTTTCTATAAATATTGAAAGAGATAATTTTTAAAAAAAAACTTTTGAAGTAATTATTCATACTCTTACTTCATTGTATTGTTGTCATATCGACATAAAAGGACTATCGATGATATATCGAATTTCATTTCTCACATAATTCATACAATTCATTCATCCATCGATTTCTTTGAGTTTATATTTTTCAACTAAGCATTTTCATTGGGACTAAAAATGCTCCATAGAGCGGTATTCATATATGCAAGTTTTGAACTCTGTTTGAAATGCAAGATGACTAGCATATATATGAAAAAGATTTTTACAGTATTTTAAAATATATGTCATAAACATAGATGGTGGCATGTATTGGATAGGGCTATATTGATAGCTGTCGACATGATAGCATACTGATCTCTAAAGATTGTTTTGAGTTATTTCTTAGACATTGCAACTAAAAAGGTTCTAAACAATCAAACAAATGAATCAATTATTCATCAAATAATAAAGCCATCCTAAACACAATCATTTGCTTGTGATGATTAATGCCAAGAAGTACAGCAAATGATATTTCATATTTGTTTGTTTTAAAAGTAGTGTCAAATGAAACAACATTCTCAAAATATGCATAGTCTATAATTGATCTCCCATCTGTCCAAAAGAATTAGCCACCTGTCCTATTTCATCGAGCTGTATAGCATAATAAAATGAAGAATCTTCTAAGTGCCGACTCTTTAAATAATCCAAGAGAATTTGTACATCTCCAACCTTAAGTTATCTCATTCTCTTTGTAAATTAGAGTAATCAATTCTTGTAAACCCGATATGTTCGACACCTTAGGATCCTTCGAAAAAAAAATTATAAGCTTGTGAAGAATTGACTCCAATTTTTCCATCTGATCAATAACCATCGTGTGAATGGGTAATAGTTTGCGACGTGACCTTAACATATATGCCTTGTCCGGACTTGTTAGATGATGATTATGATTAATGATTATTTTACTCACAACCCATATATTCTTATGATCAATTTTGAATTCAATGCGAGCCATGCAATTTGTTCTCTCGATGGCTCATGGTTCTTAGTAATATGTGTGGGATGAGTAGCATGAGTACCTTTATTATTATATAAAATATTGTACTCTATATACTTCCATCCTTCTAATCCTACGGTGACCTTTGCGAACACTAAAACCAACTCTCTTCACATATAAGTCATAAAACTTATACGCTTCTTCTTCTAAAGTAAACATCATGCCAATTTCTAGGTTCGAATGTGAAACCAACAACTGTTTTTGGCAATAAACTTTCACTTGAATAAATATCTATAAACATCAAACAATTCAGAAAAAATAACTTATCTATATTTATAGTACTATATATGTATGTAAGTGAACTTTTGAACATATATTAATAAATAATAAAATTTGTATCAAAAAAATTATGTATGCAGTCATTCTTACTATATTATTTTAGCTTGATATAAGTATGTATTATTTGAATATGTTGTATGTATTTGTATAAGAACTAAGTAATATATGGATATCCATATAAATAGAGCAATGTAATTTAGCATTG
Organism: Elaeis oleifera; assembly: GCA_000441515.1. Classification (NCBI taxonomy): domain Eukaryota; kingdom Viridiplantae; phylum Streptophyta; class Magnoliopsida; order Arecales; family Arecaceae; genus Elaeis; species Elaeis oleifera. Next base: position 18,624 of record KE505491.1, read on the forward strand.
CAAACAAGAGATCAAACATAGAAACTAATTCAGCTAGTACCATAGTTTTTGGTGCAAGAAGCTCGGCATCCTGAATGGGACTTGTACTACAATCTGTAATCTTATCTCTCATCTTTCAACTTTTTCTTAGCATAATTTATAGAAAAAAAGAGGATAAAAAATTTAATGGAATGATAAAGAGAAGTTTCTAGCTTTGTCTAACATAAGAAATTATATATATACTATTCTTTAGATTCCATAAACTTTTAGATCAAAAGATTTTAGAAAAGAAGAAGACTTTGAAAGAGGAAAAGGGACTCGAGAAAGACCTCATGGATAGGAGAGATGGCACGTGAGGTTTGAAAGAAGAGAAAGAGATGTGGAAGGAAGACCTTAGGATGAAAGAAATGGCTTCATGAGGAAGATGATGGATGAAGAGGCTTGATAAGGAAGAAAGAGAATATAAATGATCATCAAGGGTCTCTCTTAGATGTATATTTTATTTATTTTTTATTTCTTTGTTATGGAACTAACGAGCTCCATCAGTAAGAGAAATTCAATCCTTATTTGATTTTAAGGTTTCGCTTTAAGATGCCAAAAAAGAGAAATGTGGCATTAAATTAGGCTCACCCTATATGATTTTGTTCATCCCTACCAGCATTCACACGCAGAGATGTTGGCCGGTGTGATGGAGTAGTTGAAAGACAAGGATCCTAAACAACTCTTATTGATTTCTCCTTAACACCCATTTGAGATCATTTTAGATATTAGCAATTGCCTACCACTCAAAAGGTATATAACCCATCCAGCACCCATGAAAACGATATTTCAACTGCAATGTCCAACTTCCTCATTCTCAAAGCTTGAATGCCCAAACAATAGCTTTAAATATTTTAATTCTCTCCCAAGCTACCAAGTATAGCTTCCTCTGTTAAGATGAGTAGCCACCTTGAAAAACTTCAAAGCATGCTCAATTAATTGGTTTCATGATCTTTGAAGTATTCTAGATTGCAACATCTCAAGTATACCAACTACCAAGTGTGGTTTCCAACAATCTTAAAGGAATCAATATGTTCAATGTGGGGAAGGAGGAAAGCACAAATTGTAGGAGTACAACACAGCCAGCGAAGGCCAGATCCTTCCACTTCCAACTAGGTATTCTAGATCACAACCTCTCAAAAAAAAAGGTCAGAGATCATGAAAACCCAGTCTGCTAGTGTCATTGATTCATAGGCCAAAAGCTTAAACTTGGTAAGAGGACTAGACCAAGCTGATAAACCCATGCAGCATACACCACCCTTTTATTGATCGATGTGGGACTATGACAATCTCTCCCATCCAATCTCATTATGCCCTCATCACTGCTTGTTCCTACTTAAGAGGGGGGGCGATCCATGACCTGGATTCTACTCTATCCTATTGGGTCTAGCTTGACCTCCTCATAAAGGGTCTACACAAGCAACGAAAGTTGGTGCATATTGGGCTAGAAAACGATGAGCCCAGACCTCGAAACCCATGTGGTATTCTTGTTATTAGTCTATGTGGGACTATGAAAATAGGCATCCACAAGAATAGAGAGACTAAATGTGTGATGTACATTGTTGGTCCTTTCCTATGAACTTAAGTTTTGGAAATCACTTAGTTAATATGGTATTGCAGCTCAGATTTATGGATGCTACACATCTGAAACATCATCAGCCATTTTCCTATTAGCTTAATTTTTGAGTCTTTTGGTCAGTTAGTAGGATAAAGGATTTTTGCATACTCACAGCTTGTCCAAATTAAAGACAATTCTTCCTCATATCCTCTTTCAGAACTTTGCCATCCTCTGGAGCAAGCAAGCAACAGTTACAGCTACGATGTATTAGTACATTATTGGAGAGATCAAAGGCTTGTAATCTAGTGGAGCAGTAGCTTCCTTCAGGGTTTTGACACGTCTGCACATAGTACAATAAAAAAAATAGAGAGAGAGGGAGAGAGAGAGGAGGGCAACGCTGTCCAAGTGGTGACTGGTGAGAAATGCCAACCAAGATGAGGCTGGTTGGCTTTATGCTTATAAAAGTTAAGCAACATGCTTTTACAAATTCTTCTAATACCTAGTGAGGCTAGCAGTGCTGGATTAGGGGATGCTTGTCAGAATGATCTTTATTGATGCAAGCCCACTAATTTATTTGAGGATTCACTCCAAAGCCCACCACTGTCGGATTCAAGTAGCTAAGAGGTTGTTAAACAGCAGTCATTCAGTTGGTCCCACAGGTTGGTGGCCAACATGACATGTTTTAGGGCTACTAATTGAGTCTTGGCATCTCAATGACATTGCTTTCCCCTGTCTGTGCTGGGGAAGGAAAGGAGATGTTAATAGCTTAATATATTGGTTGTGTGACTTTAGTAGAATTTTTTTATTATAGTTTCAATCAAGATTTTTTTTTTAAATAACACTCAAAAGGACTAATTGTGTAAAAAAGGATCAAGATTGCTCATAGATATATTTTCAATTGTGTTAGATAGACGCGGCATAGATTTGGGTATCTATATATTTTCTGTACCAGTTAGCATGCAGCTAGAAGAAACAAGGGCATCCATTCTAGGAATTTCAAGAACTTTTGCATCAAAATGAGATTATAGGTCTTGGGTATTTTGGTATTTCAAGTACACTTGGTGTTACAATAGAGATGGATTTACCAGAATTTAGGTGAGGTCGGACTTTGTATGTTATTGAATTAAGTTAGTGACCTTGTTGTAGCAAGCTTCGATCATTAGGGATGCAAATAAGCCAAGCCGAGCCAAGTACCAGGCCGCTCGAGCTTGGTCGGTTTACAAACAAGCTATTTGAGCTTGGTTCGAACTCGATCCTAGCTCAACAGAGCTAGTCCAAGTTTGGAATGGTCCAAACCCACTCAGGTTCGACCTTGTTCTGCAAAGCAACACCTGGTTGAGGTTTGGCTATCATGTCCTTAAATTTGATCTCATTCTCAGTATACTTATCAGAAAGAATTCCCAATTTCTGCAGGTTTGCTGCGACCCTGTGAGAGAGCAGGTGCACTCTTTTATGGAGAACTGTTACAACTCCCCTAATAACACACAATAAATGGCTGCATTGAGTTACACTTTGAGCAGTTGTTATCTGACCCACTAGCAGTAAACGCAGTGCTTTCAATATGCAGTTATGTTGCCTGGCCAGAGTGGTGGGATGGTGGTTGATATGTTTTGTTGGGGATGTTTTCTGACCATTTTGAAGCACATAAACTCCAAGTCACCTTTAACAAGCTGCTCCTTCCACCAGCTTTATGTCCATTTCTCATGATCTCTTTGAATAGCTTGGATGTGAGATTGGCATCAGCAGCACCTCAGATGGGTTTAATGAAGCTTCTCAAACTTCTTCTTTGGGGGATGCTTCTGTTGCATCATTTGGCTGAATCAGCTGTCTATATACATTTTGATCAAGTGCCGCCAGCTCGAACAAATTCTCTACAGCAGTTTTTAGATACTCTATTATGAACCAGAATGGCCAAGATCTCTGTAGGAATCTAGGATGTTCCATGTATTGTGAGGTAATCCTCTACCATCTCTTTATTTTCTAGTGTTCTGGAGTATGCTTGAACTTCTGTTTTGACTACTTAGAAATGTTCTGATTCTTCATGACTTCTCACCTTGTTGGGATTCATATTGTGATAGGATGTTGCATTAATTTATTCTGATGACAAATTTGGTGGGCTGACGAGTCCATAATTAAGAAGCTTCAGATCATCTGGCATTCTAATTGAAAAATGTAGATCTGTAGACTAACACATTATAAAGCCAATTGCTCCATGAATTCTGTTTGTATTTTTAATGAACGTACATGTTTTTGAAATTTAAACAAATTAGGCAGTCAGGTACTCACAAAGAAATTTCAAATGATAATTCATTTTCTAAATAATATAAAGAATTATGACCCAGTGATGTTTCTAGTTATACATCCACAACAATGCTAGCATCTTTTAGCTAAATATGATTCATGAATTGTTGGCGATCTTTAGGCTGAGGTATGTTCTCTCTCTTTTTTTTTTTTTTTTTTGCTTGAAAGGCAAAATATCCTTTTAAGCAAATCAGCTGCCTACCACTATGGATTGTCATCCCATGCTTGACCATTTGCTTTAATTATGTAGTTTCTACTTTACTATGATTGAGGTTGATAAAATAGATGACTTTGTTCTGATAAGAATAAGATGCATGCCAGCATTAGTACATTGTTTCAGCAAATCATTTATCAAATGGCATCTAAATCTATCCTACTTATTTGAACAGCTTGACAGGCAGCCCCTGAAGTCTTGCTCCATTGATCTCATGGTATTTGAAAATTTGACTACCAATCATAACCATAATTTTCTTCTTGTTGTCTCAACCCCCACAGGAGAAAAGAACTCAACTTCTTATAACTGGTACATTGGTAAATTTTCTACCTTATTAAAATAATTTTAGTTAAATTGTGCTCTCTTAACTTCTCTTTCCCAAATATCACCTTTTTTTAGCAATTTTCTCCAAATATCACCTGTGCAATTTTCACTTTTATTTGCATCGCAGATACAATCCCACCAACAGCATTCGTTTATACTCAAATGAAATATACCAGTGCTGATAATATCACTGTTGGGATTACATTCAGTGAGGCCTGCACTGGTCGAGGTGGCTTCAAGTGTTCCAATGCTTCAAGCTGCGACGTGAGTACGTCTATAAAATATTGATATATATTTATTTTTTGTATCATGGTGATATATTATCTTGCATTGAAGTGTTATGCATGAATTGAGGATGTTGATTAAATGCATCTTTTGGAGCATCATATCTGGAACTACAGAACTACTCTATCAAAGCCTGTCTATCATGACTTAAACTGATGAAGTAATTTGTTTAGACTAACATATGCTACTCTTTTCAGAGCTGAATTATATAGGTTAAATTTGATGTTTCACCCTCCTTTCCCTTAAGAAAAAAAAAGGACCTGTAACTGTCAGAATTTCTTCTTTGTTTCTAATATATGCTGTTTAATAAGAGAAGACTTAAAAATGTCTCGTCGATTCATATGCTTGTACTTTCTTATCAAAGGTTGCACTGCAAAGAATGGATATTCAACACTAAAACTATTTATTTTGTTACTTCTCTTGGCTATGTAATTAGCTCCAGCTTTGTTCATCCTTCAATAACTAAACAGAATTAGATACGAGCCTTCTAGCTTGTTGGAGTCCCTATTGTTATGTTAAGACCAACTTCGAGGATAACCCCTCTTATTTGCAAGAATTTAACCTTTAATTTGATTTAACATAAATGCAATTCTAGTGATCTGATTGTGCAAAAAAAGATGGTATTCGTTAGAAGTCTTCTAATTTTTAGGTCCCTGGATCCATGCTTGAGGTTCTTATTTCAACTAGCATAACAATTTCTTAGACCACAAGGATGACATTGATATAATATATATATATATATAGAGAGAGAGAGAGAGAGCGCGCCGGACTAGAATAAGATCGATCAGATTTGGATTCAGATCCGATCAGATCAAAACTCCATAATGAGGATCCTACATTGATGATCCAAGCTGTTGGATGTGATTTACTACTTCAAAACTGCTTGTACATAAAAATCATATGATTTGGAGACTCCTAGCCTATGTATCAAGTAGTCAAAAATTGGACAACCTAATAAATTAAATTAGATATACTTTTTGATTACTTGATACATAGGCTAAGGATCTCCAAATCATATAATTTTGGTATGTAAGCAATTTTGAAATAGTAGATCATATCTAATGACTTAGATTATCGATGTAAGATCTCTATTGTCCAATTTTGATCTGACCGGATCTAAGTCTTAATCCAGTTGACCTTACTCAAGTGTGTGTGTGTGTGTAATGCATATATAGGTATATTGATAGATAGATATTCATCCAAGATGCTGTTTTTAAGAAAAAAATTGCAACCGATGCCCAAGTTTAGTAGTACTACTGATGATTTGCACGGGCAATACATCAGCTTCTTTTGATTTGCTTTGTAGGTAATGATTAATGGACCTGCCAATGTAGATGCCTCGACATTGCAAATAGTTAAACCTGGCCTCAGATATAGCTTGGTTATTGTGTTCTCTTCAAGTGCAATGCATGGCAGAGTAATAATTAAAACGGGTGAAAGCTTTTGTACTGATCAGGCAGGAAACTCATTCACAAGGACAAAGCACTCGATCCATCTTGTTATTTGGTAAGATGTTTATATTACCTTCTTCAATCTAATCATATTCTGTTCTGATCTTTAATCTGCTCTACGACAGATAGACGACAAGTTTATGCTGAACTAAGAACATTGATACCAACTTATGAGTTGGAGATTGAAAAAGTGCCAAGAACTGTTCTTGCCACTAACAGAACTGAGGAAATGAGATTTATTCTGTTCTTCAGAATCCCAGTGATAAATTCAACAAATGATATCTTGAATGCTTTACAAGCAAATGTAGGCCACTTTGTACCAGTTCCTACTGCAACACATGGGAATCGCCATTTCTGCTTTGAAGTAAGATATACTTGGCTCCGAAGAAAACCTCCTGTTGTATATTTTCCAATATGTTATCAGTAATGGAGGGCCTGAAAGGCACAGTATTAGTCATCCATGCTCTAATATTTGATTGATACTTTCTATATCTCTATTTTGCAGCTCAGAAATGTTTCAGACACAGAAATTATAACAGTCAAGCTTATGCCTGATTCTATTTTCGCGCAATCAGGAATTGCTGTCTCTCCAGTTATGCCTGTTGTGTTCCTTTATGGTACATCCCTCACTCTATTCAAAAGAAAAAAAAAATCTCTCTTAATATTCTCTCTTCTGGCATCATATTAAGTTCTCAAAACAGATTTTCGAATTGATTATGGATTTGTTTGATAGATACAACTCATCCCAGTGTCATGCTGAGTACTAGCTCCCCTATAGTTACAAGGAGGCCAACATCAATGTGGTAGTTGAATTTACCAAACCGGTTTTTGGATTTGATGCCACCAGCATTGAGGTTGAAGGGGGAAAAGTTGCAAGGCAGGTGCATGTGTTGCTACCAGAAAACTTATTTCCTTTTTCCTTGATTATTCTTTGTCGGCTTCTCTTTGCATCGGCATCCATATTGTCACTAAATAATTTTTTTTTAAAAAAAACATCCATGCTTAATCTTATCAGAATTGGGATGCCACCATAATTTTTTGAGAAAAGAGCTGAATCCATAATTGATGCAGAGAAATCAGAATACTGGTTCCATGGAGATTGGATTTATAGCTGTTGGAATGAAGTCCATCTTGATGGTCTAGCTGGCCACTAATAGTCCAATCTGTGTTTTGTTTTCCATTAACAATTCTTTAGGTCAGATTTTGTGCGTGTGTGCCCGCATGTGTGTGCAAAAGTCAGATTGATCAGCCAAACTTCATGCCTTTGCTATCTTTCATATGTTGCTGATTATTTAGGATAATTTGGTTTCATGTTTCAAGATTCTGGTTCCAGAAAATATATGTTGAATAAAATACCTTATCACATACACACTATAGTCGCCGAGAATCAAAAACATTAGGAGGCAATGAAAATGAGTGCAACATCGATGCATTATAAGCATCAGAACGTTAATATTTTGGAAGAGAACATAATGGCATGATAGCAGGTACCGGTACTTCCCATCAGTGCAAAATACAAATATGTATAGCTAAATCTGAAGCTTCCACATCAACCTAACAAAACATTGTCTCAACCGATCACTATAGATTGCCATGGTGTTACAATAAGAGTATGTTTTACATTGCAGATTGCTTCTCATATTAGAGATTTTTGACTAATAATTAGACATAAGGATAAAATAGTTTTACCGAAAGATCTTTCTCCCTGAGGAAAAAGACCTGATAATTTGACCAAAAAATGTTCTACCATCTATAAATTACATGATATATCTCTCCTCATTTTGTTCTTTTGCATGCAGACTGAACAACTCTCTGAGGCTCTCTACTCAGTGACTGTTGAGGTGCTACCTCAGACTATAGTCTCCATCCTTGTACCTGAAGGCAAAGTGAGAGATGTCAATGGAAATCTAAATTTAGCATCTAACAAACTGGAATTGAGACATTGTATAGTACATCACTCTTCCTATTTGCTCTTAATCAGCTCTTTCATGCCTGTTTTATACTAGAAAGAATAGATACTTGAATTCTTGGTTGCCTAGAAGCCAGTTCTAGGAACATAATATAATTCTTGTTGTGAGGTGGATACTACAAAAAAGTATAAGGTTCATGCATAAAGACTG